>JAGFNQ010000164.1:453128-499249 GCA_024364735.1 Boesenbergia rotunda
AGGCTAGGATTTTCCAAACCATGCCTAATCCTCGATCAGGACTTAAACATAATCATAATCATCAACCTAAACTTAAATCGGTGTCAACACCAAAACAACAATCAGGGCCAGACTGCATCAACAGCCTTAAGGTCATAGGAATAGGAGACATTCAAATATCCGAATGTCTTAGAATCTCAAATGTCCTTCTAGTCAAGGGGATGATATTTAATCTCCTAAGTGTCAGTCAATTGTGTAACACAGGTTACACAATTGATTTTCAACCAAGTCAATGTCTAGTTAGACAACCTGACACCTTGGACACGGTACTAGTAGGAACAAGAGTAGACAATATCTATCAAGTTTCATTTAAAAGTACTACTAATGTTTCTGCTAAGTGTTTCATGTCAAAAGAAGAAGAGTCCACCCTTTGGCACCGGAGGCTAGCACATGTTAACATGAAGAACATTCGGAAGTTGGCCAACAAGGGATTAGTTCGTGGCTTACCAAGCATCAAGTATGAAAAAGAAAAGATTTGTGATGCATGTCAAATGGCTAAGCAAACAAAATCTGCACATAAAGGTAAAAGCGCTGTAAGTACATCTACTGCTTTAGATTTACTTCACATGGATCTATTTGATTGTAGCACTATCATATCTTTGAATGGAAGTAGATATTGCTTTGTTATCATTGATGATTTTACTAGATATACATGGACTTATTTTCTAAAATATAAGGACCAAACCTTAGATGTTTTCATTTCTTTTTGTAGAAGAGTTGAAAATGAAAAATCATCAACAATTAAGACAATTAGAAGTGATCATGGAGGTGAATTTCAAAATCAACAATTTTTAGAATTCTGTCAAGATAGAGGGTATAGACGTGAGTTCTCTACTCTTAGAACACTACAACAAAATGGTGTTGTAGAGAGGAAGAACCGTGTTCTACAAGAGGCTGCATGAAGCATGCTTAATGAGTACTCACTACCGAGTTACTTATGGGCCGAAGCTGTAAATACAGCTTGCTATGTGCAAAACCGAGTCCTCATCCATAGATTTTTAGGAAAGACTCCCCATGAACTTTGGTTTGGGAAACCACCTACGGTTAAACACCTTATGGTGTTTGGTTGTAAGGTATTTATCCTAAACACCAAGGATCACCTTGGAAAGTTCACGACAAAGGTTGATGAAGGGATACTAGTCGGGTATTCCCTAGTCAGCAAAGCCTATCGAGTCTACAACAAGAAATCTAGATTGGTTGAAGAATCTTCTGATGTTGTCTTTGAAGAAATTCCAAAAGTCAATGAACAACCAGAAGATGAAATCCAATTCGAACTTAGGAGACTAAGTTTGAATGAATGCCCAAATGTTGTTGATGGTGATGAATCCGATGACGGTGAGCCTAGACAACCCATTGATCAACCGGATCCTGAGGCTGAGCCGGTGTCTAGTGAAACCATTCAAGAAGCACCACCAACACCAAGGCAAACTAGATTAGCCTCTAGTCATCCCCAAGACCAAATTGTTGGTGATATCCAACATGGGGTTAGAACTAGATCATTCTTTAGGAATGAGGCTAATGAAGTTGCCTTAATTTCTAAAATTGAACTTAGAAAAATTGATGAAGCATTAAATGATCTCGATTGGATCATTGCAATGCAAGATGAACTAGGTCAATTCGAAAGGAGTCAAGTTTGGGACTTAGTCCCTAGACCTAAGAAGACCACCATTATTGGAACCAAATGGGTCTTCAAAAATAAATTGAACCATAAGGGAGAGATCATTAGAAACAAGGCACGCTTAGTAGCCAAGGGCTATAGTCAAGTTGAAGGCCTTGATTATGATGAGACCTATGCTCCCGTGGCACGATTAGAGTCCATCCGATTGATGCTTGCATTTGCAGCACATCGGGGTTTCAAGTTATATTAAATGGATGTCAAATCGGCCTTTCTAAATGGTTTGATTAGAGAAGAGGTCTATGTTGAACAACCTCCGGGGTTTGAGAGTACCGAATTTTCAAACCATGTATTTAAGCTCAAAAAGGCACTCTATGGCCTTAAACAAGCACCCCGAGCTTGGTACGAGCGGTTGTCAACATTTTTAATTGAAAAAGGCTTTGTAAGAGGCCAAATAGACCCTACACTATTTCTACGAAGAGATGGTGATAATATTTTTGTAGCCCAAGTTTATGTTGATGACATAATTTGTGGCTCAAACAACAAGGGCTATTTAAATGAGTTCATTGGACACATGGAAAGTGAGTTTAAAATGAGTCTAGTGGGAGAGTTGACTTTCTTCCTTGGACTTGAAATCAAGCAAACTCGCGATGGTATCCATGTGCACCAATCGAAATACACACAAGAAATACTTCGGAAATTCAATATGAGTGATTCAAAAGAGGTAACCACTCCCATGGCTACAAACACGAGATTAGACAGTGATGAGAGTGGTAAACATGTTGATTTGACTCAATATCGGAGCATGATAGGTAGTTTGCTATACCTTACAGCCAGTCGACCTGATATACTCTTCGCTGTGGGTATGTGCGCTAGATATTAAGTTTGTGCCAAGGAATCTCATTTAATCGCTGTTAAGAGGATTTTGAGATATCTTAAAGGCACAATTGGAGTCGATCTTTGGTACCCCCGTACCGAATCATTTGATTTAATTGGCTATACCGATTCCGACTACGCTGGATGTAAGTTGGATCGGAAAAGCACGAGTGGGGGTTGCCAATTTCTAGGATCATCTTTAGTTAGTTGGTCAAGTCGGAAGCAATATTGTGTTGCTCTCTCCACAACCGAGGCAGAATATATCGCCATGGGAGAGAGTGTATCACAATTGTTGTGGATGATTCATACTCTAGAGGACTATGGATTGAGTTACAAGAGTGTGCAAGTGTTGTGTGACAACATTAACACAATTAACCTAACCAAGAATCCAGTCCATCATTCTAGGACCAAACATATTGAAGTGCGTCACCACTTCATTAGGGATCATGTTGCTAGGGGAGATATTGTACTCTCACATGTAGAGTCCAAGTCAAACCTCGCTGACATTTTCACTAAACCACTCCCCGAAAATGAGTTTAGCTTCTTGAGAAGGGAGTTGGGAATGTGTCGTGCTTCATAGTTTTCAAAATGCATTCAAAACTCTTCATGATTATTTCTAATTTGTGGGATACAATTGGGTAACTTTGCGGTCATCTCACACAAACTATAAGGCTTACTAAAATGTTTTTGCTTGCTAGAAATGGGGTGAGATGTTAGGATCAACTTAATTTTTTAAAATGTCAATGCATCCCTTGAGAAATTAAGTTGACGAGATAAAAATCAATTCGGTGACCAAGTATGGGGAAAACCAATGCATAACACATGTGCATTTGGCTCCATGATCATACTTGGACATTCCAATCAAGGAAACTTGATTGGAATTTGAAATTTGGTACAAACTTGGTTGAATTTGATTGAATGATTGTTGATTGAGTTTGACTCCACTTGGATGGAGCAAAGTGCTTGTTCAAACCATAAGGACCTTTGATCCTTGTTTAGGGATCAATTATAGTCAGGGGATCACTTCCAAGATCGATATTTTCCATCAGATTCCCTCAGAAATCGTGTAAATGTCTGAAACTGAAAGTTTCAGATCGTGTCTGGGAGTATTAGGAACCCTGATCGGTCACTGGACCGATCAGGAGTAGGGCTGATCGGTCCCCGGACCGATCTGGCTCCCTCCTGCGTTGATCGGTCCACAGACCGATCAGAGGGGTCGACAGAGACTTTGCTGATTTTTGTCCAACCACTCTGTGCTAGCCGGGATCGGTCCCCGGACCGATCTGGCACCTTGTCGTGATCGATCCACAGACCGATCAGGGGGCTTCCCGAATATCATCCGACCTTACTGTTCGCTTCCTGACCGATCAGGACCAGGCCAGTCCGATCAGGCCCGAGCCTGATCAGTCCGAGCACTCTCAGATCGAATGGTGATCCGTTCGATCACATTAAATTTCGGTTGGTGGACCGATCCACCAACCTAATAACTTCGTGAAAACCTCATCTCCCAAGCCCTAGCGCCGAACCTCACTACCTGCGTCTCTTCACCTTGTGCGAGAACGTTCCTTGCGTGAGCTTCTGCGTGTGCGATCCTGAGAAGGGTTCCTACGAGCTCTTCCTTCTTCCTGCGAGTATCTCTCTCGCTAAAGGTTTTTGTGTTCATCTCTTGCGCTGAGAGCTTCTCCTGCGCAAGCCTTTTCTTCCAGATTTCAAGATCTCCATCACACATCGTCAATGACACCTAAGTAAGCATTTTTGGTTAATTTCTTTTTGGATCAGTTCATGGATTGTGTATTTGGGGCTAACCATGTTTTGGTATTGTGCCGTGACCTCCTGTTTTGGTCGTGACCCATCTTTGCCATGTCCTACCTTTGATCAAATCTACCTTATGCTTACTTGATTATTTCTCCTGTGATTGAATCTTGGGTCTTTGATTAAACTATGTTCTTATGATCAATTTCACCGTATGTTCACATGATTATTGTTCCCATGATCAAATCTTGGGTTTTTGATTAAACATGTGTTCATATGATCTATTCAATCTTGTCCAATTGAATTAAACTATGTGCATGATTAATTCTTAAATTCCAATCGTTAGAAAATCTTCTAAGGGAAAGGAACCACTGGAGGGAAGCACAAAGGGCAAAGGCCCTTCATCATCTACACCTCCTTCAAGGCCTCCACCACCTCCACAAACTCGATTTCAGAATATTCATTATGCTCTAAACTTTCAATGGCATACTTTCAAACTTATGCCATGTCGATCGGTGGACCAAACCTACATTTACGAACATTGTCCTACGATACGCCAAATCATTGAATACTATGAGCTTCAACCCATCCTTTTCTTAGAGAGGCCAATAAACTTTGATTTAGTCTCTAAATTTTATAATAATATGGTTAGTGGAGAGGGCACGGGGTGGAGGACCCGTGTTGCTAGTATTGACCTTGACTTTACTCTATTTGCTTTCACTACCTTTCTTGGATGTCGCTGGTCCGAGAATGCCTTTTCACTCTATCCTTATCTTCCGGATCCCTTACCAGTTTCCTTTGATGGAGTCACCCCTGACTCTATCCATGAGTATTTCTTTGATCATCCTAGATCGAGGGAGCTCGGTGAGGCTTCCAGTGATTTCCCTACATTTGCTGTTCTTCGTCTTTCGCCCGTTGATTATACTTTGTTCAAGATCATCACTAACTGTCTCCTTCCGACTACTTCGAAGCACCTAGACGAGATTCATCCATTCCACTGCTTGATGCTCTATGGGATGCATCAGCAGTTAGACTTTGACCCGGTGACTTCCATCTACTTCTCCATCATCGTCCACAGTCTGATGTATGGTCAGACAGTTTACATGCCGTTTGGCCATATCATTACGGCTTGGCTGCAGTCAGTGGGTATCGACGTTTCTCAGGGTCGCATTGTGCCCATGGTTCGACAGGACTGCCGCTTGGATCGTTGCATGCTCGCTCAGTCCGGTGGCAGTCCGGCATTGTTGTCGGGCCGCAGGGGCTAAGGTGGAAGGATCGAAGACAAGTGGGGCAGTTACTGGGAGCAGCCCATGATCAGGAGCCGCCCACTGATACTGAGGATTATGACGAGTGGGCTCCTGACCTCCGCTGGCAGGTTACGAAGCTAGAGCAGATGATGGCGCGCGAGTTGCATATCTCCGAGCTCTGGCGACAGGAGGTCAACTCAGAGTTTCAGTCTTTCGATCGCCGACTCGATGCTCTAGCATCTGATGTCTCTGAGATCAGCGCACTACAGGACACATGGTATGAGGAGTGGTATTATCACACGTTTCCTGGTGGTGCATCCCCCAGCAGCCCTCCACCAGGGAATGTTATCTATATTACTGATTCTTCAGACGATGATCACGCGGAGGATTGATGACATTGACTGTTATGATGTGTGTCATATTTGGTTGTGTTCAATTTTTTTCGGAGGTGTCTTGACTTTGATGCGATATGATGCATCTGATATTTTGCATGAATTTTATATTTGCCTTATCATGTTTAGGATGTTTGGCTTATATGTGTTCACATGATTACTATCTGCCTATATGTCTCATTCTATATTGCTATGTTCATGCTTATGATGCCTTGCCCATGTGATACATATGCATGTTTTGTCATGCCTTATCTTTGTCATATGTATTCATATGTTTATCAAATATCAATAATATCCTTGTTGTTTTGGGATACCCTAGGGTTGAGGGGGAGAATGGTTAAACTTAACAGCCCCTCTAGACCCTTTTTCGGTGTTCGACAAAGGGGGAGAGTGTGGTTGGTTAAGTTTAGAATGATTATATTGTAGGGGAGGATCTTGATTCCCCTATGATTCTGAAAGTTGAGAAATTGATTGAGAATCCCTAAACTTAAAATCGGGTTGTCAAACAACAAAAAGGGGGAGATTGTTGATGCAGTCTGACCCTGATTGTTGTTTTGGTGTGGATATCGATTTTAGTTTAGGTTGATGATTATGATTATGGTTAAGTCCTGATCGGGGATTAGACACGTTATGGAAAATTCTAGCTTGGAGGACTAGGTGTTGGAAAATCCTAACCTGGAGGGTTAGGTGCGGAAAATCCTAGCTTGGAGGGCTAGGTGTTGGAAAAGTCCTGATTTGGAAGGGTTGGGTGAAAATTCCTAGCTTGGAGGGCTAGGTGAAAAGTCCTAACTTGGAGGGTTAGGTGAAAAGTCCCAACTTGAAGGGTTAGGTGAAAAATTCCTGGCTTGGAGGGTCAGGTCCTAGCTTGGAGGGCTAGGTGTGAAAAATTCCTAATTCGGAAGGTTGGGTGAAAAGTCCTAGCTTGGAGAGCTAGGTGAAAAGTCCTAACTTGGAGGGTTAGGTGAAAAGTCCCAACTGGAGGGTTAGGTGAAAAATTCCTGGCTTGGAGGGTCAAGTCCCTAGCTTGGAGGGCTAAGTTGGATGAAACCCTAGCTTGGAGGGCTAGGTTTGAGCCCTGGATCGGTCTGGTGACCGATCAGGGAATTTAGCATGCTGCTCCTTCATGGATCGGTCTGGTGACCGATCCAGTGATGACTGATCGGTCTGGTGACCGATCAGGGAGCGCACAGTGAGGTTGGAAACCTACTGTTCGGCTCCTGATCGATTTGGTGACCGATCAGGGAGTGTGCTGTTCACCCACTGCCTTGCTTCTGATCGGTCCGGTGACCGATCAGGGAGCACCCAGTGAGGTTGAGTTCCCCTGCTGATCTGCTCCTGATCGGCCTGGCGACCGATCTGGATCACTGTACAGATCGTTCCGGAGAATGATCAAGTGTCGCGGACTCCGTCTTACAACCGATCAGGCTGGATCCTGATCGGTCAGGGAGCTACCTGATCCGTCTGGTGACCGATTAGGCCTGACTGGCCGCGACAACTGGGAGTCTCGGTAAAGAGGTGGATCGGTCTGCTGACCGACCCACGAACCCTGGATCGGTCCGGTGACCGATCACTTTAATTCAAAATGCACTGTCAGACGCTCTGATCGCGTCTGAACGTATCCGATTCTCTGCGCTTAATCTCTGATGCTTGATTTTCTGTCTGATATACTGCTCTAATGGTCTGATTAAGCTGCAGGTGACAGGGAAGGATTCAAACACTCAAGGAGAGTCAATGGAGGCCTTTCCTTAGAGCAGGTTTGTCCGTTTTCCATCTCAGGTTGCAACGGCCGGAGCTGCAGACTGGAGCTACTGACTGGAGCTTGGCTGAGGGAAGCTTAGGGAGTCCAGGGAGAGCTCAGTGGTAGCTGGCATTGGCAGGTAAGCAGCTGGAGGCTGCAGTGGGATGGTGTCACCTGTGCTCAGTGGAGAAACAAAAGGGCGTAGTGGAGAAGAGCAGAGGAAGGGTTCGCTGAATCGATTTCTGGCTTGAGTTCTTGCTGCGCGTTTTGTGTTCTCCACACCTTGCTTGTGTGTTCTGAAGTTTCATCATCTTGAGCAAGCATCTGCAATCAGTGAAGCAACCATCCCTTACTTGAGTGGTTGGAGGAAGGAACAAGAGGCTTTGAGTCCGACAGCGAGAAGACAGGAAGAAAGGGTTTCTTGAATGAGATCGTCGCTGGGTGGAGCTCGGGAGAAGCTTGCTGTGTTCTTGTCTGTGCTAAGTGCTAAGTAAGATCTTTCTTGTGTTTCATTGTGCTTAAACTATATCCTTGATTGAAACGCTGTGGAGAGATTACTCCACCGAGAAGGAGGTTGCTTTCTATCCAGTGTTCACCGGGGCTTGATCTGCCGACGATCAAGGGATCAGCCACCATAAGGGCACGCCAAGGAGTAGGGGCAAGTTATCCCCGAACCTTATAAACCCTCTTGTTAGCGTCTTGCATTTGTGCCTAGTTTAGGGTTTTAGTTTTCTGCATACTCTGTTTCTATTCTTTCCGCTGTGCTACTAAACGTTTAAGTGCAGAATTTCTCTAAGTGCCAAAGTCCAAGTGATTGGCTATATTCACCCCCCCCTCTCTAGCCATCCGGGTTCCAACACAAGGTTCGAATGGGACTAGAGGTGTAACTAAGCTTTTATAGAGTTGAAGGAATATCTGGCTTGTCTTCCCATCTTATATAAGCCGAAGGTTAGGGAATCACTGTATGTGTACCTTTCATCTACTGACGAGGCATTAGGGTCTGCTCTTCTATGGAAAGAAGGTATGGTCCAATATCTCATTTATTTCTTTAGTCATATCTTGAAAGATGCAGAAAGTCGGTATACTATTCTTGAAAAGTTAGCATATAGACTGATCATAACTGCTTGGCGGTTGAGACCCTATTTTTTATCTCATCCTATTGTTGTTCGAATTAATAGCTCACTCGGGTGAGTCTTGAATGATGCAGAAAGCCGATTTACTATTCTTGAAAAGTTAGCATATAGACTGGTCTTGACCGCTCGATGGTTGAGACCCTATTTTTTTATCTCATCCTATTATTGTTCAAACTAATAGCCCACTCAGGCAAGTCTTGACGAACCTGGAGGCTTCTGGAAGATTGATCAAGTGGACCATGGAGCTCAGTGAATATGACATCCAATATTAAGCTCAAATAGCTATAAAAGCATAAGCTCTTGCAGATTTCTTGGTTGACTTCCTAATTACTCCCAACCGGCAAGAGACATAAAGAGTGTATGTGGATGGATCTTCTACACAATGAACTAGTAGAGTCGACGTATTACTGATCTCATCTCGAGAGGATATATTTCAAATATTTGTTCGCTTGAACTTTAGAGCTACCAATAATGAAACAGAGTATGAAGCATTGCTGGCCTGCCTAGAGGCAACTAAGCAGGTCGGGGTCACTCAGTGATAATATATTCTGACTCCCAACTTATATCTCAGTAAATTGAAGGCAACTTTGAAGTGCACAATGTGTGGATGGGAAATTATGTGCAGACTTTTGAATAGTTGAAATCAAACATTTTGGAAGTGATTTTGTAGAAGATACCTAGGACCAACAATGCTCGGGCGGATGAATTAGCTAAATTGGCTAGTTCTTCAGCTTGCTAGATATTAGAGGACCCCATATGTCATGAGGTATTGATAGCTCAGAGGGGAGTGGATCGAGAAGCGATGCTTGATTAGCGAGCACCTTTTATAACGTTTTTGCATACGGGGGATCTTTTAAAAGATTCTGGTTAGGTTCGTCTATTTAAGCTCTGAACAGCTTGGTTCACTCTGGTTGGAGATCATTTATATCGAAGGGTCTTTGCTCAATCGCTTTTAAAGTGTATTGGTCTGAGTGATATGAAGTATGTGATGCATGAAGTGCATGAAGGGATATGTGGCAATCACATAGGAGGAAGAGCACTAGCTCAAAAAATAATATTAGTTGGGTATTTCTGGCCCACCTTGCAAGAAGATGCTAATAAATTTGCAGTTGGTTGTGAATCTTGTCAGAAGCATCAGCATATCTCTCGCCGGCCAACTAAGCATCTCAAGACATCTACGATATCGTATGCTTTTGATCAATGGGGAATGAATATTGTTGGTCCTTTCCCAACCGGGCCTCAACAAAAGAAATTCTTGATGGTCATTATAGATTACTTCTCCAATTGGGCAGAGGCTGAGCCCCTGGCTCGTATAACAAAAGAAGCTGTTATGAAGATTATATGGAGAGATATTGTTTGCAGGTATGAGATTCCTTATAAGCTGGTATTGGATAACGATCGACAATTTCAAGGTCGAAAACTCAGAGAGTGGTGTGAATACTTAGGCATCAAACAAGCCTTCACATCGATAGCATATCCACAGAGTAATGGTCAGGCCGAGGTGGTTAATTGGAAAATTGTTTGAGGACTCAAGATTAAACTAGACCATGTGAGTGGTAGCTGGGTAAAGGAGTTGCCTAGTATTTTCTGGGCATACCGAACTACACCTAAAGAAGGAACAGGTCAGGCCCTATTCCACCTTGTGTATGGAGATGAAGCGGTCATCCTGGTGGAGATTGGAGAGGAATCGACCAGAAGGCGATTGTATGAAAAAGACATCAATGATCAAGAGAGACTTTTTGATTTTGATTTACTGACTAAGGTGCGAGATAAAGCTGTTGTGTGATTAACTTCTTATTGGCAGCGGATGAAGCAAACCTATAACAAAAGGATAATTCTGCGAACTTTTCAAGTGGGGGATATGGCCTGGAACAGAATAAAGCTTGTAAGGGATGTTGCAAAGTTGGACCCCCAGTGAGGTGGGCCCTACAAGGTTGTAGGGAAACTTGCTGGACGAAGTTACTATTTGGAAGAGTTAAATGGGAAAAAGCTGGAATGACCCTGGAGTGTTAATCATTTACAACCATATTGGACCCTGGAGTTATTCTCCTCACTGCTTGCTTTTAAATATATCTTGTATATTTTGGGCAATGTTAATAAAAAGGAAGACCAATATTATTTAGGCACCATGTGAAAGCTCATCTTGAAAAGTGCCCTTAGCGAGGCTTTTGCCCTTAACGTAGCTCAACCTCCTTGCTCGAGAGCTGGTAGTTGAAGACGCTTTTAACGAGGTATTTGCTCTTAACGAGACATCCCTCATCGGGAGCTACCAGTTGAAGGCACCCTTAATGAGGCATTTGATCTTAAGGTAGCTCAACCTCCCTGACCGGAAGCTACCAGTCGATGGCGACCTTAACAAGGCGTTTGCCCTTAATATGGCTCAACCTCCCAGCTCGGGAGCTAACAGTTGAAGGCACCCTTAACTAGGCATTAGGCTTAACGTGGCTCAACCTCTCAGCTCAGGAGCTAGCAGGTGAAGGCGCCCTTAGCGAGGCGTTAGCCTTTAATATGGCTCAACCTCCCAACTCGGGAGCTACCAGTGAAGATGCCCTTAGCGAGGCATTAGTCCTTAATGTGGCTCAACCTCCCAACTCGGGAGCTAGCAGGTGAAGGCGTCCTTAGCAAAGCATTATCCCTTAAGCGTGGCTCGACCTCCCTGATAGGGATCTAGTAGTTGAAGGTGTCCTTAGCATGACGCTAATCTTAAGCATAGCTTCATCTTCCAACTCGGGAGATCATGGTAGGAAGCGATTCAACTTAGTGGAATCAGTTAGCGTGGCTTGAAGTAATAGGGTTTTGTTTAGAGGTTGATTGCGAAGGCATTTGAATAAAGTTACCTATTGTTACAAAAAGCAGGTAAAATGAAAGAAAGAGAGCATTCACTTCAAAAGTTATTTTACATCTGGACCAAAGATTTACGAATCGGATACCAAATGGGAAACCTAAAGAAATTGACCAACTCTTTCTCTGAATCTGGTAGCTCTGCCCACACTTTACCTAGGTCGAGGAAGCTCATGTCTGCACCTAGATTAATCACTTTGGCCCAGCCAATCTACTTAATTTCTCCCTCAAAGCCTTGGATCACTTGCTTAATTACCTGAGTGCCCAATAAGTCATGATATTCTTGCCAGTGTAAAAATTCTTCCTTGAAGTTTTGTTGTCGAGCATCTTCAATGACTTGGTAAGCTTCCAGATCATTTATGGCCTTTTCCCAATCGGCCTTCGCTTCTTCTACTCGAGCTATTGTTGCATCTCGAGCTTGCAGAGCTTCATGAAGTTGTTCTTTGATAGCTGCTAGCATATTCTCTTTTCTTTGCTGTTGGGCTTGCTCGTCTGATAGCTGGTCTGTAACTTCTTGGAGAGTTATGTACTAGTCGGCCAAAAGCCTCTCTTGTTGCTCGATTTGGTGGGCAGATGCTCATTCTCATCAGTTAGAGTGACAACCTTCTTCTTTATGGCTCCCAAATTATTCTCTAGGGCCTCAATAGTATCGGGAGAATTTTCTAGCTTTCCTCTTAGTTGACCAGTTAACTCGGCCTAGAGACGGGCCCATTCTTGAGCTTGGGCTACTTCTCCTTCAGCATCATGGGCAATCTTGGTCGACAATTGGGCTTCCAGCTCAGCAATCCTTTTTTCAGATGTCTCGATTTGACGAACTAACAAGGGGGCTTGAGATGTCATTTCATGGTGCTCAGTTCAAACCTGCGGGATTACGTTTAAAAAAAAAGAGCTTCAATTAAGTTAGAGGAGACGTGGTTTTTATCTTCAACATAGAGCTACTTAGTCTGAAGTTTACTTCTAATGTACTCTCTTGCTTCAGCTTCTCAGTGTATTTCCCACTGCGGAGCTTCTCTAATAGGCCCCCTGGCAGGGGCTCGAGTTCCAGATGAAGGGTGGGAGTCATGGACTTGAGTTGCTGTGGGCGTAGGATGGGCAGGGAGTTGGTCGGTTGGCTGCGAAGATCATGGACTGGAAGAGGCTGGTCTAGACTCTCTTGGATGGTCGATTGTGGGTGGTGTGCTCCCGCTCGGCTTGGGGCCACTTGATGGGTCTCCAACCTGAATCTCGACTCTTTTGGGGCCTTTTTGGATATGCACGTCTTTTGCCGCTTGTGGAGCCCCGTTTAGGCTGTCGGCTCGGTTAGTGTGGGCTCGACTGGGCTCGATTCGGAGCCGGGCATGCCCCGTGTGGGAGGTTCCTCGGGTTCTTCTGCTATGGGGGAGGGATCCAAGGAAGCTTGTCCTTTTGTAGTTTGGCTGGTTGCACCTGCCGAACTATCTCTAGTGTATCCGGTGGCCATGGGATCCCAAGCGAGAGGTAAGTCGACCTCACCTTCTGCTCTGTCGAGCTCTTCCGAGACCTCGGGCATTAGCAAATCTGCTAGGTTTGCTTTGTCCCATTTCATGAGTTTGGTAACTGAGAAGTTCAACATTGTTTCTTCTGTAGTACATAGAAGAATCATCAGTTAGTATTGATAAATGTTGAAAAGTAAAATAACTTACCAAGCTTGAATTCTACCTCGGCATCGTTGGGACTAAGACTCGTCCAGTAGAACAACCCCTCATAGCGGATTCGTCAGATTGCATCGAAATTCATACCGGCCAGGATAGACTGTGCTACCGAGTTTTAGTGGGGTCGGCATCTCTACTATCCACCCGGTCGAGTAGTCTGAGTTGCTCGGGAATGCTTATGTATATAAACTGATCCTTCCACCCCTTATGGGAAGAGGGGAGTCGGCTTAGAAATTTCAAGTTCTGTTGGGCCATAAAATAGAATGATCCTAAACTAGCTTGTTTAGGATGGATAAGGTAATGGAAAAATAAAGGAGTAAAAGGAATATCATACAGCTTAAAAACAATAGTGACTCCACTCATTTGGGCGAAGGCGTTGGGGGACATTTGATGGAGAGAGATACTGAAGTATCTAGATATCTCTTAGAAAAATGAAGGGATGGGGAACCTGAGTTCATACTTTACTTGGACAAGAAAAAAGCTGTGAAATCCTTGAAAAGGGGGGCACACTGGACTTGGTTGGCTCGGGGCACCATGATCCTATAGTCCCTGACAATCCCGTATTCAAACCAAAAGTCGGGGATGTTGTCTCTTTTCACCTTAGAGGAGAGGGTCTTGTACCAAGGGGATAGAAACATGGGCTCTGAAGCCATGGGTTACAGATAAGAGAGGAAACTTACGAAATAGAGTCAGAAATTGATCAGCTTGGGAGCGAAGGAACTCGGAGGAGAACAAGAACTCGGAGGAGGAGGTCGCGAAGTTAGGGGCGGTGTGCTCTCCTCACCTGTCCTATTTATAAGGTTTGTCCTAAATATCAGATTGTCAGATGGGTGACACGTGGCTCTCTAGGAGTGGTTACTTGGACCATCTTAGAGATCGCGGTGAGAAAACCAAGGCAGGAATGTAGCTTGCGCCTTAAGTCACTAGCTGGCTTATCGAGGTATAGGTTGACGATAGAGATGATGGATGGGGGCGTGGCTCTCAAGTAATGATGTATGCTACGTGGCAATTGCCTGTTTAGTGCAAGATCCTTTCTCTCTTTATGTCATTAATACTTGATATTCACCATTAAGGCATAAGGGGGCGGAGCATGCTTAATTGCAAAATGGCTGACAACTAACAGTTAATTATGTCTTTTGGGGCATTCACAACATTAAATGCTGGAATTGATCCTAATCCCTTGATATAATCTGTTGTCAGGGCGCATTCAATGCACTTTCTGTTTTCTTGACACGCTGATGTGGCATGCTCCTGACATTCTGATACCAGTCAAATCAGTCAGATTAACTTTCTTCGATTAGACATGAGGGGAGACTTGTGATTGGGACGTTAGTCGCATGCTACCATGTGGCCCGGAGGATGTTAAGTGGCGTGAGGATTCTAAGGCGGATCCGACTGAGTAGTCGGGTATTGTTCTAGGTCGGGGTCTGTGTGTTGCTCCTGGTCGGGAACCAGTTCATAAGCTCCCGATGGGAACCATAGCTCTCGGTCGGGATCTCGAGTGCGCGCTATCTTCAACTCGAAGTATAAAGGAGTGGTTGCATAAAAAGGTGAGTATTGATCTGATTGGTGTGGTACAGGTGGCTCCCAGTCTGGAGTGCCCGTATACTGGTCGGTCGACGGGACTAGCTCCTCTTCAGTCGAGGTAAACTTTAGGGGCGCCTCATGAGGGTCATTCATTTAGGAGAGCATTTAATACTTTTGGAGGCGTCATCAATGCATTAAATGATGAAAAAGGAAAATTGTTGTATGCTTTAATAATCACTGGTCGTTATTGGAATGCTAATATAACGGCTACATTAAATGTCATTATGATTTAAAAAAGGAAAACGATCAGCAGACAACATAAAAAATAATCAAGAACCATGAAAAGGTTAGAATTCTCTCATTCTTACGAAAATATTACTTTCTCTTTTTTGATCAGCTACTGACTTAAGCGTCGGAGTGGGATCACTGAAAATCCTTCCGACACCCTTCTAACATCTTCTGGAGTTCATTTCTTAGGTTTTTTTTTCCTCGTCAAACCATTTGTCGTATCACCAGGTTTGGTCATCCCATCTGTCAGCTTCCAAATCAACTATGATGATTCTTTAAGATAAGTACTATGATTGTGTTCTTTAAAATTCAATACCATAATAATTGACGAGAGAGGTAAAATAAAATAAAAAAATAAATATATCCTTTCATAAATTTAAAAATTACGTGCGTCTGATAAAAATTCCGTATCTTTTAATTAATTGGCCATATATCTAATATTGTTTCAGACTTCATTAGTTTTAAGGGCAAATAATTAAATGATTAATCAATTAATTTAATCATCCTTGGTAGGAGATTAATCAAAATTCTACATTAGTTAGATATAAAAAAAATCATGAGTAAAAGGATAAAAAGTATCTCCATTAGTATAAGACCTTTTGTGAAGAGTCCAAGAGCAAAACCATAAAGGTTTACACCTAAAGTGGATAATACCATACCATTATGGAGATATGCATATCTTTGGGGCTCCAACAGTGGTATCAGAGTCATGGTCCAGACTATGTGCCATATGGGAGGGTCCTCGAACGAAGTTATAGGGAGGCTCAGAGTAGGTCAAGTATGACCGAATGCTTACAGGTAGGCTTGGAGCAGGTCAAGAGTGACTAGGTATGGATGCTCCCGGGGAGGCCCGGAGTAGGTCAAAGGGTGGCTGGATTGCTCGTGGGGAGAAGGTCAAGAGTGACTGGATGCTTGCGGAGAGAACCCAGACCAATAGTGGTCATTTGTTTGAGGGGAGGATTATTGGAGATCAATTAAAGTCTCATATTGGTTAGAACTAGAAAATATTATGGGTTTAAAAGGATAGAAAGTATCTCCATTAAAATGAGACCTTTTGGGGGAGCTCAAAAGCAAAGTCATAAGAGTTTAGATCCAAAATAGATAATATTATATTGGAGATATGTATATCCTTGGGATCCCAACATCCTTATAAACTGTATTATCTTGGTCAATTATCTTCTTTCTATAAGTAATTAATCTAAACCCAAAATGTGCCCCTCCAAAATGTATCTCCCTCTTTTATAGGAATTTTATAAAATTTTAATAATTCTTGTCAAGTTTTCTTTTCTCTTTAGTTAATTTTAAACCAAAAGGTGCTCCTTGAGGAGTAAATCATAAGTATTGGAGATTTAGATTTTAAGTATTAATTTCACAATTGTTAGAGTATTCCATGCTAATTAGTTTAGAAGTTTTCCTTTTACAAACATTCTATAAAATTAGAATAATCTTAAACCAAAAGGTGTCCTTATCAAATTAATCCTAAGTAATGACACTTAGGGAGTGTTTGGGAGAGCTTTTACTTCTTGAAAAGTGATTCTTGTAGTGATTATCTTGAAGTTAGTAAGAAGTTAAAGCATACAGTGTTTGGAAATAGAAGTCAAAAGCTGATACAAGGTAAAGTTTGAGTGTTTGGTGAATAATCACTTTTAAGCTTAATTTTTAATTAAATGACAATAATATCCTTAAACTATCAAAATTAATTTTTTTCAATTATTTAAATATAATTTTGATACATGATCTATAATATTTTATATATTTAATATTATGTTTTAAATATTATATCAAAATTTATTTTTTTTAATAATATATATATTTTAAAAAAAATATAAAGTTAATAAAAATATAAAAAATAATAAAATAATAAAATTTATATAAATTTATACAAATATGTATAAAATTTTTTGAAAATATAAATTATATAAAAATAGATGATTTTATTTAAAAATAGGATGGTAATTATATAAAGTAATAAATTTATTAAGGGTATAAATGTCAACTTTTAATTCTACACCATAAGCAAAAAAGCAGAAGCAGAAAAAAGCATCAAATTGTTGCTTCTAGCTTTTGAGTAAAAGTTATAGAAGTTAAAGCAGAATCTATCATTCCCAAACACTCAAAAGCACTTTTGCATGGCTAGAAGCTAAAAAGCAGCTAGCAGAAGCTCTCCCAAACACTCCCTTAATCTAGGTCAATTTCGCGTAAGACTAAAGCCACAAAGAGGCATTTCATTAAATTTTCGAAATATTTGTTTCTTTAAAGTTTTGATCATCATGGTCAAATTCTTATCTTAAACTAAAAGTTGCTCCTTGGGAAGTTCATCCTAAGTTATCTCACCTAGTTATTCAATCGGCATTGTCCTCTGGATGTAGATATTTCCATCTTTCTATAAAGATTTTCTTTAAAAATTTATCCAAAAATTGATCGTGAAAAAAAACTTTGGACCTGTCCAAAACAAAAATACTTTATTGAAGCTAAATTGACTCCTCAAGTGCCATGATTTATGCCACCTTTAAAGTGTTTTTTTATTGCTCGTTGTCAAGCTCTCCATGCAAGCAAGGACAATCCCAAAGCTTTGCAAGCCTCAATTAGTCAATTGTTTATTACCCTAAAGCAAGCGAAAACCCTCCTCCCGATCATCATTAAGGCAATTATGAAAACCCTCTCTCTCTCTCCCCTGCTTGGCCTTGCATCGACCAGAAGGCAAAGCCTTAGTATGGAAAGAAAAGCTAAAGAGATTCTTATCTGAGCACCACAATCTAGGTCATTAGGGACTTAATTAATCCATAATACAGGGATTCCATTGTTAATCATGATTAGGGGACATTAATTACGTGGATCAGGCAGTGGGAGGTCGAAACGTGGCCTCCTCTTTTTCTCAAACAATCTGGACGCAGATTCCCAGAGGTCGCGGGGCCGGGGGTGGGTTAATTTAATGGTGGGACCCAGAAGATGCCCAATGGCCTTCCTCCTCGCGACACGTCAGCAGAAAAATATCACGGGCAAGGGCAAGTTGGACTGAGAGGGTCACCACGCATGCAATTCTTACTTAAAAATAATGTGCTGTCGCGCGAGTAGAAGGGACCCGATAATTAGGGTTTTAATTTTAGGAAAGTTAAAAGAAAAAGAAAAAAAAGGTGTTCGTCGTGATCGAATTCTTAGACGAAGTCGACTGGGCGACATTATCACTCATATTTTTGGATTGAAAAATGACAGGAGAGTGAAAATAAGAAAGTAAAAAATATAGTGAATGAGATGGTATTTTACATGTAGCGATTTTCGACGGATTTATCGTGTCTTCCAGGATATAATTTGATTCGGGACGGTGACCGAAGGCCGCCGATAATGTCCAAGTGATTACGTCATACTACATCATGCCACATCATTCATTATATTTTTCATTCTTCTATTTTCACTTTCTCTATCATTATTCTTTTGGATTTACTCTATAAACAAATCGGAAGGAAAACCGTTTACTTTCAAAATTAATCAGATCAAAAGATTGTACATCTGGATTATATATATATATATATATATATATATATATACTATATATATATATATATAATTTTGATCTCCTTCGGATCATATTGTGCGGACCCGTGCGAATTACAGGACGTGACCGATTAGGGATTTCCCTGATTTGTCACGATGACCGATCAAGAAAATTCTTGATCAATCACGCTTTGTAATCCGTACAATACGATCCGCAAGAGATCAAATCCATATATATATATATATTCTTCGCTCCAGAATCTTGAGGAAGCCAAGCTATCGATTGGAACCGGGAAATGTTTTAGCTTCCACCATTTGCTTGGTGGGCTTCTTCGAGGCCCAAAATGAAGTGGGCTGGCTCATGTGCTGGCCCAGGTCCTACCTACTGTGATCAATGATATATATATATATATATATATATATATATATATATATATATATATTATATATATATATATATATATATATATATATATATATATTTTCTTCACTCCAGAATCTTGAGGAAGCCAAGCTATCGATTGGAACCGGGAAATGTTTTAGCTTCCACCATTTGCTTGGTGGGCTTCTTCGAGGCCCAAAATGAAGTGGGCTGGCTCATGTGCTGGCCCAGGTCCTACCTACTGTGATCAACGATCATCCATGCCATCAGGAAAACAGTTTTATAATCGAATACAATGCCCGGCCGATTCTCTTTTAAACTAAAATGGACTAGTAAATATTTTAGGTATCCCTCATTCAATCCTTAATACGTTATATTTTATAAAAAAGTTTCTTTTAAATGGAGCGTGAATTCTGGGACGTTGGATTTCTACACCGGCCACTACGAGCGCTTTTCGATTAACTTTAATAATCGATGAAAATTTTCATGGGGTCGATCCTCCCAGATTCATAGGCTACTTGGACAATATTTTTTCTTTTAAACTAAAATAACACAAAAATAATGTTATCCGAATGAGAGTCAAACTGGATTGTCGATGAAAATTGAAAAGACAGATGGAATATTGATTCCGTTAATTTGGATATAAATATTAGAAATAATCTATTCACCATTAATGACTCAATAAAATAGTAAGAAATATATATAAAAACTCATAATTAAAAAAAAGAAAAAAAATATTATTGAGATCAAAATTACCTAACATCAACTAAAATCTTTATTGAGGTAAAAGACGAAAATAATCCTAATACAACGACAAAAATTATTTCGAATCTCCAAAAAAATTTTAAATCTTTTTTTTTTCTCTAAAAATGAGCGATTATAGTTTCCACCTAGTAATAAATATAAAATCTCTATGATTTAAATTAAAAATTATAACTTCTCAAACTATAAAATCATAGAATCATAGAATTATATTGATCACACCGATCTTGTATGATTCTTATTCATTCCATTATAAAATCCAATCTCAATCAATCCTAGATTAATTTAGTATTTTGGATACAATTTTACTATCTGAATGATGATTTTGATAAATTTATATCAATTTCCAGAATATTCAATTGGTTTCATTTAAAATTTCACCTTTAATTTCTCTAATTATTCGTTGTGTGTTTTACCACTCCACCACATCCGTGGAACATTTAAGTGAGACGGTCCGATTAAAAACCAAAGATAAATGCGTGCATCAATCAAATTTTCTATTAATTTCGATGAGATTTTGACGTATAATATTTGTCTAATTGTATTGTTCGTATATATGTATGAATGTAGCAATATTGTCTTTCTCTATGTTTTTTCTTCTTAGGACATAATATAAAGCCAAATAATTGAGCTAGTGAATAAGAAACAATGCATTCTTTATGCTAAGAGGAGAGAATAGAGACGTGAGAGCATAGAAAGATTTAGACTGCGTTTGGTTATGGATAATATAATTCAGTTTGTAATATAATTGAGTCTGTAATGTAATCCAAATTACATGTTGTTAGCCTTGTAATTCAGATTACAATACTTATACTAGCTTTTGTAATGCAGATTACATTACATTACAGTTTTAAAACTGTATCAAATAAAATAATCAATTTTGTAATGTAATTCTGATTATATTATAAGACTGATTACACCTTACCAAACGTAGTCTTATTAGATAAAATGGCATTTAGGTCGACCGAGTATTATTCGAGGAAAACCCTAATTTGAATGCTATTTTTTGCGATGTCAACCCCCTTAGATTTTTTTTTAAGTCCAAGATAACAGGCCTTAAAAGTCTTTGGGGGTGATGGGTACGCTGCAAAAAAAACTCGAATCACCATGTCATCGAAATAAGACACTCACTTCTTGGGGTGCTCTCTCAGGTAGGTACGGATGATAATTTTTTTAGAATCCAATAAAAAATTTAAAATTCGAGCTGAATAAAAAAGAATATAGAAGAATTTTTAAACTCGATTAGATAATTGAGTATTCTTTTATAAATATTTTCGAATTTAAGTATGGAGATGAGTATAATAAAACATTACCAATATCGTTCTGGGCGTGGGCGTGGGCGTGGGCGTGGGCGTGGGCGGCGACGAGACAAAGTGGAGGTGGACATTAGTGGAGGCGACGTCATTTGCCGCATAAACGCAGGGACTGAAGCATCCATCGTTTGAAATGAGGGCGATGACGATGCAATACGATGCGAACATGCAGGAAGGCAAAGCAGAGGATATCATTGAAAAAAACGTAGTAGTTTGTCTGTCATCAATAGGTATCTTATCTTTTTGTCTACTATAATTTCTCACCAATAGAAATAGCGTGAGATGAGAAAGAATATACGAACACAACAATTTAATAAATACTCATAAATTTATTAAAATAATTTATTTTTAATTATTTTTAAATTAATGATAGATAATAATAGAATGACAGATAAGATATGAATATTACGAATATGAATATGAGGATGAATGCTAAATAGGATGGGTATAGAGATGGATAGGAAGATAGATATAACAAATAAGAATGAGGAATGGAGAATATAAAATCCTACTTAAATTCTATTTATTATCATCTCTACTCAGTATACCCATCACCCCAAGATTTACCTGTTTACTTAGATTAAATGGAAAAGTAAGAGACTAAGTTATAGATCGATAAGGCAGTGTTGAACTAGTTAAATTGAGAACCAGATAATCTTTAAATTATTCTTCATAGAAAAAATATTAATTAAGTTAAATTATTCTTCATCGAAAAAATATTACTTAAGTTAAATTATTCTTCATGAAATAATATTAATTAAGTTAGATAATATTCGAGCCAATCAATTCGATCTTGCGAAACTATTCCATTGACTATTAGAATAGTACAAAGACCCATTTTGATGATGAATATTCTCAGGTACATTACTCGTTAAGAGAAAAAAATTTCAATAATATATCATATTTGAATTTCTAATTCTAAATGTTTAATTTATTATTGAAGAATTTAAACATATCTTAACATCTTATCTCTGAAGGTAACATAAGATTTTTATCGAGACGTGGGGTTTAAATTTTTCTTCATGGTGGCACTTACAATGAAATTATTCTTCATCGTCTTTAGTGATGATGGCGAAACGATCTCAAACGTGTTGTTGTTATCCTTGTTGTTAATAAGGATTATAACTAATGTTATTTGAAGATGTTCATATCTTTATTGCCTCTATGTTTTTGGACTTAGCCACTTAGGCGTATCTTTAACTTCGACATTAGTCAGTATTATTTCTTCGATATAATGATTGGGTAAGGTTACGGTTGGGATGAGATTGAATTGGTTCTCGTTAGTACTAGTAGCCTCGTAGCCTTGCATCCGAAACTAACTTAAATAGCAACTTCAAGTGATGAGGGACACTAATTCATGTAATCGAACACTAGAGTCATCAAATTGACGACCACTAGAATTAGATCAACGACCTTCCATTATAATACACA
This sequence comes from Boesenbergia rotunda, assembly GCA_024364735.1. Taxonomy (NCBI): domain Eukaryota; kingdom Viridiplantae; phylum Streptophyta; class Magnoliopsida; order Zingiberales; family Zingiberaceae; genus Boesenbergia; species Boesenbergia rotunda. Next base: position 475,627 of record JAGFNQ010000164.1, read on the forward strand.
TTATATCATGGATATGCGTTAGTCACAACATTTGCATTAGTAATCAAGGGTGAATCTAGAATTTTAGATTTGAAGGACCGTATAACAAAAATATTTATTAAATATAATAAAAAATCATGAAAAAAAAATAAAATTTAGTTTTCATAAGGATGTGAACTCTAGATGTGTGGTAAAAAAAAAAAATTCAAACTTACAATTAGATCAATTATAAATATTTATTTTAATGGGAGTAAATTATTGGAGGAAATGTACTCTTTTCGGAGAGTTTACAATAAATTGAAATTGTAAAAAATAATTTCAACTTAACTGTTGAGTGACCCGAGCTGTCTTTTTAATTAATTCAATGACGGGCGGTACTAAAAAGATATTAATAAAATTGGATAACGTTAAATTTGAGACGACCGACTGCTAAAATAAATTGGGAGGCGTTCACAATGAGCGGTCTGAAAGTTCAACATCCCACGGTTGCATGCCCTATTTGAAAGAAAAATTTCTATAAAATTTATTATAGTTAGAAATTAAATTATGAATATTTAAAAAATAATTAATCATTCTTTTGTTGTATCATAGTTCTGACCGATGGTTCGCAGCCCAGTATTAGTTGACATTATATATGGATTCGATTTTAATGATAAAATTGATCAATTCGAGTTAGTCAAAAGGCCTGGCCCACTCAATTATTTGACATTCCGTTTGAAAAGTTTTTAAGTGATGGAATTGAATTAAATTTTCATCAAGAATTGAACTCTAGCGGAATTGAATTGAATTCTTACGTTTGGAATGAACCGATAAACAAAAAAATTTGAATTGTTTGGAATGAGTATAAAACTAAATGAATTTGATTACTTTAACAATTTTATCTTTCTTTGATAGGTTAGGAATCAAACATTATATTTATGTAATGTTGTTTTAGTATTTTCATTTGTTGAAATTCAATACCCATATCAAATCATACTCATTTGGGTCTGATTTCAATTCCTTAGTTTTGTTGGATTTCAATTCCTATGAGAATTCAATTTCTTCATATTTAAGTTTCTTCCAAATCATAAAATTTAATTCAATTCCTTGATAGAATTGAATTTCATGGGTTTCTAAACACAGTGTGAGACGGCCTTCCACGGAAGAGAGTAGCGGGTAGCGGGTAGCGCAGTGTTAATTAATTCTAAATAATCAATAGTAAGAGACAAACTTAATGTTTAACCGTGCCTAATGACAAAAGCTAAGGATTATACAAATTACAATGTGTAAATCAAGATAATTAATATCGACAGAGAATTGAATTTAGGAAATAAGAAATATGTAAGGAAAAATAAATAATATTTTCCCACTTTTTTCTTAGAATCCACAGACCTTCTTGGTCTATTTAAACCCAGGTCACCACTCCGCTACACTCCACTCCACCATGCTTCCTGTTATCGACTAGGAAATTAAGGTCTCTGCTTTCTCTTACTTTCTGTAGAGTATGGGGGAAAAGAAAGAGGATGGTGAGCAGTTGTCGTCGGTGGAGAAGATGGCGGTGCCGCCGAAGCAAGGCCGCAACATGTACGCCATGGGCGGCACCATGCTCGCATCCTTGGCGTCCATCCTGTTGGGTTACGGTACGTACGTGCATGCGGTTGATGGATTGTTTCTGTTTAATTCGTAGTCGGCTTTGATTCTTGGTGCTTGTTTGTGATCGAATGTTTCTGTTTGGGGATTGAATCAGATATCGGAGTTATGAGCGGAGCAGCAAAATAAGGTCATGCAGAAACAGCTCGATATCAGCGACACGCAGGTGGAGATTCTGTTGGAGGCAAAAAAAAATAGGAGAGAAGAGAGACACTTAGTTAAGAGCAAAGAAAAAAAATAAATAAAACAACTTCATTCACTAAAAATATTACATATTTATAGATTTAATGGATAAATACCAAATTTATATATATTGAATCTAGACATTTTCATGAAACTTCATCCTAATCAAATTCTATCTCTATCCATTATTTGTCACATCATCAATCTACTAACTCATCATTATCCATTATTTATTTTTGAATAATATTATTAACACTCCTTGTTTCAAAATTACAAATACCAAGACATGATCTAAAATAAATAAACTTATCTCTGAGAAGTGACTTTGTCAAGATATCCGTCATTTGTTCATGCGTGCTGCAATGCTCTAACATAATTTTATTATTTGTGACTAAGTCTCGAATAAAGTGTAGACAAATATCAATATGTTTAGTTTTCGCATGGAGAGTTGGATTTTTTGTCATTGCAATTGTCGCCTTGTTATCATAAAAAATAATAGTCGCATCTTTTTGTTATTAGTGAAGATCTGCAAGTAATCTTCTAACCCAAACTACTTAACATGCTGCTGAAGTTGCTGTTACATATTCTGCTTCTGAAGAGGATAAGGCAGTAGTACTAGCTTGCTTCTTTGAACTACATGAAATTGCTCTTGATCCAAGATTAAAAACACTAGCTGAGGTGCTCTTTCGATCATCCACTGAACTTGCCCAATCACTATTAGTGAATCTGCAAAGATCGAATTTTGAAACTTTAGTGTACCAAATTCCATAATCCATCATTCCAGCAATATAGTGCAAAATCCTTTTAACTGCTCCTACACCTGACCCCGGGCTGGGTCCAGCCCGGACCCGGCCTGGAACCGACCCGGGTCAACGGGTCGGGTGGCCCGTTGACCCGGTTCGCCGAGCCGAACCGGAACTGGCCCGACATGATGCCGGTCGGTTCCCCGCCGGTTCCAACGGCACTGAACCGCCGGTTCAGTGTCGTTGTAAGGTTTTTTCTTTCTTTTTTCGACGGATGAGATCATTTGATCGTTTTTTGATCAATGACTATGATTTAGTGACCGTTATGATTCGAACTCTATAAATAGGGAGCTCATTTCATCATTTTCACACACAACACAACTTCTCTTCTCTCAATCTCTCATTCTCAAATCTCAACTTCTCTCCGCGTTCTTCATTTTTCGACGATAATGGAAGGAGGTCACGGAGCTTCATCATCTCGATCTCGGAGGGGAAAAGAAATAGCGTACGAGGATCCCAACCTTCAAATTCAATCCACTGATGATGAGACCGAGGCTCAACCCCAACGCCCTCCGATCCCCGAAATGCAAGGAAGTACCGATGCGATTACTTCTAAGGTTCGGGAAAATCCTCCTTTAAAATCGTCTATTTTCACTAAACACTTTGAGAAGGTCACACTTCCGTCGGGAGAAATGCGTGCAAAATGCAAGCATTGCAATGCTTCCTACAATTACAAGCCGACGGCAGCTATGGGTCGTTGAAACGACATGTAGAAACGAAGCACTCGGTGGAATATGGGCTTGACCGCTCTCAAACACAATTATCTGGATTTTCTAGTGGTAGTAGTACTGATTCTGGTTTATTTTTATATTCGGATAATAAGTTAAGAGAATCATTAGCTAAATTTGTTTCCGTAGAATATTTTTCTTTTAGTTTTAGATCTAAATGCATATTTGAACATTTTTGTAAAGAATTTCTTAATCCTGCTGCTAAACGTGTACCTAGGACTATACTTACTCGTACAATTAAAAGATTAGTAAAACAAGGAAAAAAGAATTTAATTGAAGAATTTAGTAAATTAAATAATAAAGTTTTTTTATGTTCCGATATTTGGAGTGATCATTGACAAACTCATTCTTATATGAGTGTAACATGCCATTGGATTGATAACTCTTGGATCCTCCAAAAAAGATTGTTAGCTTATAGAGTTTTTGATGAATCACATATTACTCATAACATTGCACAATTATTACACTTAATTTTAGAAGAATATGGATTGACTTATCAAATATTTTCAATATCATTAGACAATGCTAGTTCTAATACCGCTTCTATAGATGAACTAAAATTTATTTGTCAACCTGTTATTGGTGGTTTATTTTTTCATATTCGTTGTGTATGTCATGTTTTAAATTTATGTGTTCAAGATGGATTAAAACTTTTACAAAATTATATTCAACCAATTAGAACCGCAATTTCATACTTATGGTCTCATCCATCTATGATGAAACAATGGGGTAGATTTTGTAAAGCTAATGGAATGCGACTTAAAAAATTTTCACGTGATGTTCCAACACATTGGAATTCAACATATCAATTATTACAAGATTCTTTTCAATATAAAGATTTATTATTTTTATTTTTTTGCACAAAATAGTAATACTAATATATATTTATTTTCACAACAATGAATATTTGTAGTAATATTTGTGAAATTTTAAAAGTTTTTAACGATGCAACTGAACAACTTTCCGGTGTTTATTATCCCACTGCTCATTTAATTTTAGTGAATTTTTGTAGTATAATATTAATATTAAATGAACATGTAAATAATGAAGCTTTAACTTTATGTATATTAGCTATGAAAACTAAATGGAAAAAATATTTTTATTTTATTCCTGAAATTTATTTAATTGCATTTGCTTTAGATCCTAGATTTAAATTAGAAGTTTTACAAGAAATGTTAACTTTATATTATGACGCTTTAATTCCTATTAAAGATTCTTTCTCTCCGGATCCTGCTAATATTATATATAATATTAGAAATTATTTATATGATCTTTATAATCAATATTATGTTAAATATGGAACACAAACTAATATTTCTGAAATACAACAACCTACTACTACTAATTTAAAACTTACAAAAACATAACTTTTATTAAAAAAACGGACGAAACGTCCACGAGGATCCTCAAGTTCCACACAGGAACTTGAGAATTATTTTACGACTTCTTTTGATTTTAATGAAGCAGATAGTAAAGACTTCGATATCTTGAAGTGGTGGTCACAGAAGGCTCAAAGCTTTCCCGTTCTCTCCGTGATCGCAAAAGAAATTTTAGCTTCTTCAGTGTCAACTGTTGCTGTGGAGCAGACGTTCAGTGCCGACGGCAACATATTAGATGAACGACGATCAACTATATCTCCCGACTCATTGGAAGCTCAAGCATTACTTGATGATTGGACCAGAGCCGAGAAGCGAATCCAAGGAATGCAACTTTCAGAAGACGAAGTCGAAGAATTTGATACCGAAGGAACAAATACAACGGGAACGGGAGGAAATGGAAGTGAGTGAGAAAGGGTAAAAATGTAAAAAATGTAAAAGGGTAAAAATGTAAAAGAACTACGTGGGCTTTGATTCCCCTACACCCTAAGGGGATACGTAGACAACTTATATAAGTGCAAGCCCTTTTTTTAATAAAATTTATTTTTTTATTTAATTTTTAATTTTTTTAATATAATAATCTTGAACCGTGGTGAACCGTGAATCGAACCGTGAATCGGCGGTTTCGAATCGTGAACCGTAACCGGCTTGGGCGGTTAAGGTTAAGGGTAGACCTTCCACGAACCGTCGGTTCCGAACTGTTCTCGGGTCTAGCTGCTCCAAAATGATGCTTCGTAGGATTTTGCTTAAATCTAGAAATTACACGAACAGAAAAGCAATATCAGGTCTAGTATGTGTTAAATAAATTAAACCTCCAACTAAACTTCTGAAATTTTTTGCATTAGCTTTCTCTAAACCATCTTCCTGTTGCAACTTCTCATTTACATTCATGGGCGTAGAAGTTGAATTGTAATTGAGTAAACTGAATCTTTTAAGAAGATTTGTCGTATACTTTTTTGTGAGATAAAAATCCCATCAACTCCTTGCTTCACTTCAAGACTAAGAAAATAATGCAATATTCCTATATCTGACATCTCAATTCTTCATCATATTAGATTTAAATTCAGTCAACAGAAAATTAGAAGAGCTCATATATATTATATCATCGACGTAAAAACATACAATAAAATAATCATCTCTACCTTATTTCTTCACATAAAGAGTGGGTCATTTTCGCTTCTCGTGAAACCATGTTGTCGAAAATAGTCACCAATCTTACTATACCATGCACGTGGAGCTTGTTTTAACCCATAAAGTACTTTTTTCAATTTGTACACCTTCGTCTCTTTGCCTTCAATTATAAAGTCTTCTGGTAGAGCTACATACATTTCTTCTTGCAAGTCGTCATTCAAAAATACAGACTTAACATCAAATTGATAAATAGGCCAATATAATAATGTATCTAATGCTAGAATAATTCTCACAGTTTCAAATCTTGCAACCGGAAAGAAAGTTTCTTCGAAATCAATACCTTGTTGTTGTGAATACTCTTTTGTAACAAGTCGAGCATTATATTTTTGAATGGTTCCATCAGGGTATTTTGTTTTAAATACCCACTTAAGCCCAATCACATTCTTGCATTCAGGTAGATCCACCATCTCCTATGTTTCATTTTTATGGATTGCCAATAGCTCTTCATTCATTGCATTTCGTCATTCATCCTTTGTTACTGCTTCTTCAAAAATTATAGGATCTGTAACAAAGAGAGCAAATTAACATGATTCATAAATTTCTCTCAAGGATCTGACCTTTGCGGGAGGTGTTCATCTGAAAACTCTTGTAAAGAGGATCAGCTGCTACTTGAATTTGATGGTGAGAAAGCTGGTGACACCAAAGGAGATGATTCAACACCTTCAGTTGTTGGGGTTTTGTTCTCCACTAAGATAGGAACTTGAGTCTCTTCTTATTGTGGATACAAATTCCAACTTGAATCTTCATCAAAATCAACATCTCTCATGTAATCAATTTACTAGTAAGAGGATTATATAACCGATATGCTTTTGATTGATTGCAATATCCAACAAAGATGCCATTATCAGATTTTTTTCTCTCTCGAGTTTATGACGAAATTAAGGATTAATCAAAGTATATGCAATACAACCAAAAATTCTCAAGTGGTTTACCGATGGTTTTCTACCTCGCCATGCTAAATGGTGTTTGATTCAAAACAGCCCTTGTTGGAGAAATATTCAGCAAGTAAACTTTTGTTGCCACTGCTTCAGCCCAAAATATATTTGGAAGTCTTTTGATATTCAACAAATTTCTAGCCATCTCTACAACCGTTCGTTTTCGTTCGGCTACACCATTTTGCTTCAGTATATAAGGTACAGTCAATTCCCTGTGGAGACCATGCTCATCACAAAATTTATTAAATTCTTTAGATAAGAATTCTCTGTTAGATCGTGTTCGTCTTGCTAGAGGGGGTGAATAGCAACTTTCGATTTTTCTACCTACAACGTTAGCAAGCGCAAGCGGAATACCAAATAAACAAATTAAACAATGCTAAAGCCAACCTTTTACGTGGTTCGGAGATGACGCTCCTACTCCACGGCTGTCTGTAAGGTGGACGATCCCTCGATCCTTCGGCGGATCACTCCCCGGATGCCCTCCGGCTAGCTCGTGTAGCTCCTTGTGGGTGGAAAAACCTCACCACAACCTTGAACACACCTCTGACCTCTTAGACTACTATTTGGCCTTTAACTAAAGCCAAATTCGTCAAGAGTCCCAGCCAAAACGAAGCCCTTTTAAATAGAGCTTAAGTCTGTTTTGGCCGCCACCAGTCGACTGCTCCTAGGGCAGTCGATTGTCCCCACCCAAATTCGACCGTTGCAAGCCCTACGTTCGAATTCTTCAGCCGCTACCAGTCGACTGCCCCATTGCAAGCCCTACGTTCTAATTCTTCAGTCGTTACCAGTCGACTGCCTCATTGGCAGTCGACTGATCTTACTATGGGGTTTACCAGTCGACTGCCAGAACCCCAGTCGACTGCCCACCTAGGTTATCCTCCCCGAGTACAATTCTCTTCGCACTCACCCCTAGGATTTCCCCGAGTAAATTCCCTCAACACTCGTACCCTCACGACTCAGCTGACTCTTCACCAGCAGCCTCAACTGTTGCCTTCACGCCCTCTTCGTCTTTGGCTCTCGTCCTTCAGATGCGCACACAAGCCTCCAGCTTGCCTCCATGTCATCCTTCACGTACGCCTCGAAGTCCGCGTCCCTTGGCTCATCGTCCCTGCTATCGATGGTCCCTCAGATGCACACAAGCCCACGGCTTGCCTCCATGCCACCCTTCACCGTACCTGAAGCCGTTCAGCCAAGTCCATGTGTATCCTGCAAGACCTGCACTCTCAAATACACATATCAAAACACAAGGGTAAACCTAATTTAAACCATTTGCCAAACATCAAAACACATGGTCGCTCCGGACGATAGATTGCCCCAACAATCTCTCTCTTTTTGATGTTTGACAATACGTTTAAGTTAGGGAAAACAAATAGCAAAAACACAATGCTAACAACCATTTGGACTTACGTTGCCAAGGCTCCACCTTGGACTTACAGCACCAATGCATATGCAATACAAACAATCATGGATCCTGTCCTAAGGCATCCCCACACCTAACCTCCCCAAGAGTTAGGACTTTTCACCAAAACGGGATTTTTAAAACCTTCCCAAGGCTCCCCATACATTGGACATACAAAGGTTTTTTAAGAATCTCTTCAAGGTCCCCCTTACGCCACGAATGGAGCAACAATGCTCCCCCTTTACCTAGGCTCCCCCTAGACCTAGGATTTTCCGCAAAGGCGTGTTTGGTTTCCCACTTAAACCCAACACTTCTCCCCCTTTTCCATACATCAAAAGACGCCAACAATTTCCCTCTTATTGGACTCTTTAACCCCTAAATGATTATAAACACAGTGTACTAACCCCCCACAAGGTTCTACACTTGTTTTACATCATTTGGACACCTTACAATAGTTGAAACCCATTTTTCAGCCTTTACCAGTCAACTGGGACAGTTACCAGTCGACTGGCACTCTGAAACCCCATTTTTCAGCCTTCTGAATCCAATTTCAGAAATGTGCTAGAAATTTCACAAGTCTCCAAAAATTTCCAAATTTTGTGAAGAGGTTTGTGGTACTTATACATACTTGGAAAAAATACACTAAAAAATGTATCTATCATCATTCCCAAGATTGACACAAAACCCAAGACTACCTAAATAGTTCAATTAAACATTGACCTAAAGTCCTAGTTTTGGTTTTCCCTTGATGTCTTTGCCCATACCAATCCACAATGCATCCCTAGCATTGATTTATATGACATTTACACATCAAAAACCATTTCTCATGCTTTATGACCTCAATGTCATATTTCCATGCATGAAACTCAAGACCGTCGTGCCAAAACCCAAAAATTGAGACTCAAGTCCGTCTCTAATTCTTTTGGCACACTCTATGGTTCATCTAGACCTCTAGGAGAACACCTCCTGAGATCTATTCACCATATATCCCAAAGGCTCCTAGAGCTCCCCCTTGAGCTATTAGCCCTAGCCACCTCCCTAGGTGACTCAACAAACACTAGACCACACCGGTGTACTCCCGGTGACTCTTGGCCTACAACCTTGACCTTCTTAACCTTAGACACCTTGTCATTGGTTAAGTCCTTCTTTTTCCTTTTAAATGACACCCTCTTGTCATTTTTGGACTTCCCCTCCTTGCCATAATCATATGCTACCCTAACATATTTCTTTTTATTGGCATTGGAGACCTTAGATCGATATCCCAACCCCGATCTACCATTGTTGGGTTTTAGACCCCCCAACAACATACCTAAACCCTTAGATCCAACAGTGAATCTATCTAGGGTTCTCTCCATTTTTTCAAGTCTTGCTCTCAAGACTTGGTTTTCCCTTTCTAGGCTCTCAAACATAGAATCAACATGTCCACCTTGGACATTCCTAGACCTACCTACCTTTCTAGGCATATGTCTCTCCTTCTTGAAATTTTTGCCTTGATCCTTAGGTTCAACGGTCTTAGATTTATCATGATGCATGACCTTTCTAGGGTTTTGATCTACCTTGTTAACCCTATTCCTATCATTATACCTAAATCCATGATTATGCACAAGCAAGTATTTTTCATTATTTCTAGCATGCATAGATGAATTTAAAACATGCTTAAACTTAGAGATTACCTCCCTTACCCTTGGAGCTCCCCCTTGATGTGAGCTTCTTTTCTTCTCTTCTTTATCCCATCTTCTCAAGTGCTCCATCTTCTTGAGCTCTCCTTTTCTCGGACACTTGGTATGATAGTGCCCTAGCTCCCCACATGTAAAGCATTTAATATGCTTTTTCTCCTTCTTTTCCCTACAACCTATATTAGTTTTTAAAAGAATTGACCCAGGTTTAGGGTTTACCTCCTTCTTACCTAGTGGACACTTGCCCTTGTAGTGTCCCTTTTGATTGCACCCAAAGCACACTATGTGGTCTTTTGTCCTTGCTTTGGTGGAGGTAGGAGCTTTTACTGGCTCCGGTATTGATGAGGGTCTCTCCTCCCCCTCAATTCTTGAAGTGGAGACCTCTTCTTCTTCCCTTGATGAAGTAGATGATCTCTCACTCTCTTGTGCCCTTTCTCTTGATGAAATGGATGAATTTCTCTCTTCTTCTTGGACTATTGAGCTCACTTCCTTGGGCTCTTCCACTATTTGAGCTTGTATAGGCTTTTTATGAAATGCTTCCATCTTGGTCCATAAGTTATGTGCATTTTTGTATTCTCCTACACCACTCAACACATCATTAGGCAAAATACTCACTAATATTGAAATTACCTTTTCATTTGCCTTTGATTGACTTTGTTGTTCTTTATCCCAATATCTAGGTCGAAGCTTCTTCCCGTACTTATCCTTTGGAACTTCGAAGGGTTCTTCTAGTACCATCATGCATTCCCAATCCATTCCATGCCAAGTCTTCATTCTTGTCTTCCAATAGTCAAAATCTTCATGATCGTAAGATGGGGGAATGTTGATGTCATCTCCCAACTTGTCTTCCATCATTCTTTCCTCTCGCTTGTGCCCTTTTGGTGGTTATTCCAACAAGAGCGGACATTCGCTCTGATACTACTTGTTAGATTGTGTTCGTCTTGTAGAGGGGGGGGGGGTGAATAGCAACTTTCAATTTTTCTACATACAACGTTAGCAAGCGCAAGCGGAATACCAAATAAACAAATTAAACAATGCTAACACCAACCTTTTACGTGGTTCGGAGATGACGCTCCTACTCCACGGCTGTCCGTAAGGTGAACAATCCCTCGATCCTTCGGCGGATCACTCCCCGGATGCCCTCCGGCTAGCTCGTGTAGCTTTTTGTGGGTGGAGAAACCTCACCACAACCTTGAACACACCTCTGAGCTCTTAGACTACTATTTGGCCTTTAACAAAAGCTAAATTCATTAAGAGTCCTAGCCAAAACGAAGCCCTTTTAAATAGAGCTTAAGTCTGTTTTGGCCGCCACCAGTCGACTGCTCCCAGGGCAGTCGATTGCCCTCACCCAAATTCTACCGTTGCAAGCCCAACGTTCGAATTTTACAGCCGCTACCAGTCGACTGCCCCATTGGCAGTCGACTGATCTTGCTGTGGGGTTTACCAGTCGATGGCCAGAACCCCAGTCGACTACCCACCTAGGTTTTCCTCCCCGAGAACAATTCTCTCCGCACTCGACTCCTAGGATTTCCCCGAGTACATTCCTTCAGCACTCGTACCCTCACGACTCAGCTGACTCTTCACCAACAGCCTCGACTGTTGCCTTCACGCCCTCTTCGTCTTCGGCCCTCGTCCCTCAGATGCGCACACAAGCCTCCAGCTTGTCTCCATGTCATCCTTCACATACGCCTTGAAGTCCGCATCCCTTGGCTCATCGTCCCTGCTATCCATGGTCCCTCGGGTGCACACAAGCCCACGGCTTGCCTCCATGCCACCCTTCACCGTACCTGAAGTCGTTCGCCAAGTCCATGTGTATCCTGCAAGACCTGCACACTCAAATACGCATATCAAAACACAAGGGTAAACCTAACTTAAACCCTTTGCCCAAACATCAAAACACATGGTCGCTCCGGATCATAGATTACCTCAACATTCTCCTCCTCGATCTGTACGAAGAGTCTTTATTAAAGTACCATTCTGATTCTCCACAAGTGCCTTGAATTTTCTGAAAATTTCAAAAGTCACTAACTTATCTGTTAGAAAATATATCCAACTCATTCGACTAAAACCATCAGTAAACATTAAAAAATATTTACTACCCCCAAACGATGTAGTTCTCATAGGACCACATAAATCAGCGTGAATTAGCTCAAGACATTATGATGCTCTTCATGATTGTCCACTTAGAAAAGGCTTCCTTGTTTGTTTTCCAAGTACACATCCTTTACAAAAACTAGGAGAACTAATTTAGGGTAATCCAAGAACCATACCTTTCTAATTTAAAAGCTACATTCCTTCAATGTTGAGATGCCCATATCTCAAGTGCCACATCATTTGCATTTTCTTCACTAGTAATAAAAATTTAATTTTCCACATTAAAGATCATCAGCGGAAACATCTTATTTTTCTGTCATTTACACTTTAACAGTAGGCTGTCCAGTATCTTTGTCAAAAATAACACAAACTTCATTATCAAATAAAATTGATTAGCCACTCATCATTAATTGTCCAACACTAACAAATTATGTGTCAAGTTAGGAACAAAATAGACATTGTAAAGTAATTTAACTTTGTCATCGCTAGTCTCCACAACAATAGTGTCTTTGCCTTCGACTTATATCTGCTTATTATCTCCAGGTCTTACTAGCATCTTCTGTGACTCATCAAGCTCTTTAAATAATGACTTATTGTCAGTCATGTGATTTGAACATCCACTGTCCAAAAATCAAATATCATTTTGAACTTCGTTAGAATGAGAATGAACCATAAACAACTTACTGTCCTCATTTTCTTTTTTCACATAATTTGCTTGTGTGCTATTTCTGCAATTTTTCTTTATATGCCCAAATTTTCCACAACCATAACACTGAATGAAATTTTTATTCCATTTTTGATCCCCTTTGAATTGCTTCTCTTGTCCATTAAAATTTCTTCTTCCTCTGCCACATCTTTCACCATGAAAACCTCGTCTTCCACAACCTCTGCCAGCGAAGTTTTTTTTTTTTCTGTCTCCCCCTTCACTTGAGAAGCTTGAAATATTTTTTCTTCATTCTTCATAGTGGATCTATTTCGCCTTGCCTCATGAGCTTACAAAGAATCCATTAGTTCATCAAAAGAGAAAGTCGAAAGGTCTTTAGACTCCTCGATCGTAGTTACTTTATAATCATATTTCGGAGTCAAACTTCGTAAAACTTTCAAAATAATAATTGCATCAGTGATATTTTCTCCATAAGATCTCATTTGACCTTGACAATAAAAATTACTCTAGATAAAAAATCTTGTAAAATTTTATTACCCTTCATAAGCAAGGTCTTGATCGCAATTATTTTGTAATCATATTTAGGAGTCAAACTTCACAAAACTTTCGAAATAATAATTGCATCAGTGATCTTTTCTTCATAAGATCTCATTTGACTGATAATAGAAATTACTCTAGATAAAAAATCTTGTAAAGTTTCATTACCCTTCATAAGCAAGATCTCAAACTCACTTTTGAGGGTTTAGAGTTTTACTGCTATCACTCTGGAGGAGCCTTGGAATTATTTCTACAATATTTCACATGGCTCTTTGGAAAATAAGACAATTGCAATTCTTGAGAAAATTATCTCATGTTCTACTTGCTGAAAGATGAACAGTGCTTTTGAATCTTTCTTCCTATTCTCCTTTAATCGATCTTCATCAGTATCCTTGTTGTCAAAGCATTTTTCTATTAAATCCCAAAGATCATGAGATCTAAATAGAGTCTTTATTTTGACACTCCAAAATTTGTAGCACTCTTCTTTGAAAATGAGGATGAGAGTTTGAGAAATTTCATTGATTGCCATTGCAAGCAAACTAGGATATGTCAAACCAACTTTTCTTTGATACGTACTAGTCTGTTGGAAGAAGAAAATAGGGAAGAGGAGAGACACACTTATGGAAGAGGAGAGATAAATAAAACAACTTGATTAAATTCATCAGAAAGATTACATAATTATAGGTTTAGTGGATAAGCACCAAGTCCACATACATTGAATTTAGACACTTCCACGAAATTTTATCTTAATCAAATTCTATCTCTATCTATTATTTATCACATCATCAATCCACTAACGGTAAAGTTGCTTTAAATCCCTAATGGGGAGTGAAACTTTACATTCACTCCCCACACAAGTTTTTGTTTGTTTTTACTCCCTGATGAAACTGAGTATAAAAGGGTGAAAACTGAGTATACATCAGTGAAAACTGAGTATAAAAGAGTGAAAATTGAGTATAAAAGAGTGAAAATTGAGTACAGGGTTATTGATGTGGTGGATGTAAACTGTCATACTCAGTTTTCTAACTTTTATACTCAATTTTCTTCAAATAATACTCACCAAACATCACATCAGGGACTACATGCAAAGAAATGTTTGGGTAGGGATTGCATGCAAAGTTGACTTGGTAAGTGGGGAGTTTAGGAAAATTTACCCATCCACTAACTCATCATTATCCATTATTTATTTTTGAAACATATTATTAACTGATTCTAATCGGAATCCTTAATTAATCGCTACTCTCTGGTCCGTTCCTTCGCCGCCGGATTCACCTCCGACTGGATCGGCCATCAGTACACGATCGTCCTGGCGGCCGCCATCTTCTTTGCTGGCGCGCTGCTCATGGGCTTCGCCATGAGTTATGCTTTTCTCATGTTCGGCCGCTTCGTCGCCGGCGTCGGAGTTGGGTATGCGCTTATGATCGCCCCCACCTACACCGCCGAGGTCGCCCCTGCCTCCTGCCGCGGCTTCCTCACTTCCTTCCCGGAGGTCTTCATCAACTCAGGCATCCTCCTATGCTACATCTCCAACTACGCCTTCTCCCATCTCCGGCAGTCCCTCGGGTGGTGAATCATGCTCGGCGTTGGTGCCATCCCGACTGTTTTCTCGGCGTCGGCGTACTGGGAATGCCGGAGTCGCCACGGTGGCTCGTCATGCGCGGCCACCTCGGCGACGCCAAGGAGGTTCTCGAGAAGACCTGCGACTCGCCGGAGGAAGCGCGTCTCCGTCTCGCCGACATCAATCGGGCTGCAGGAATCCCGGAAGAATGCGACGACGACGTGGTGGTGGTCCCCAAGAAGAACAGAGACAACAGGGGAGCCTGGAGGGAGCTTCTGCTCAGGTCGAGGCCGTCGGTGCGCCAGGTGCTGATCGCCGCCCTCGGGATCCATTTCTTCCAGCAGGCGTCGGGGATAGACTCGGTGCCGCTGAACAGTCCCCGGGTTTTCAAAGCGGCCGGGATAAAGTCGGACGACGCGCAGCTGGGGACCGAAGGAGGCGGTGGGGTTCACTATGACGCTCTTCATCCTGGTGGCGATCTTCTTCCTAGATCGCGTGGGGAGGCGGCCGCTGCTGCTTGGGAGCTTCGCAGGGATGTTCGTGTCGTTGGCAGGGATGGGGATCGGGCTAAAGGCGGTGGACAGGCACGGCGATGGAGGGAACCCGCTCCAGTGGGCGGTGGCGCTCAGCATCAGCTCCACACTGGCCTACGTGGCGTTTTTCTCTCTCGGCGCGGGGCCCGTCACGTGGGTGTACAGCTCGGAGATCCTCCCGCTGCACCTGCGGTCGCTGGGGGCCACCATCGGGGTGGCCGTGAACCGGGTCACCAGCGGCGTCATCACCATGACCTTCATCTCGCTCTACAAGTCCATCACGCAGGGGGGCAGCTTCTTCTTGTACGCCGGAATCGCCGCGGTGGGATGTGTGTTCTTCTTCGCATTCTTGCCGGAGACGCGGGGCAGGACGCTGGAGGAGATCATGCAGGAGCTCTTTGGGAAGGAAAAGAAGACGGCGGCTCCGGAGAAGGGGAAGGACGACACCACCGGAGTCGAAATGGTGAAGGGCGGTAATTAGTACTAAAAAAAACAACGACGCGATTTATCAATCAACTATTATTCGCTGTGAACAGTAATCCAACAAACAAAGACCTTAGGATTTGGAACACGGAGATCTTAGGATTGCCAGCTGAGTTGGTACTGATCATAGTTTTGCAGAGATCTTAAGATTTGTAAATAACAAAGTTAAAAGTAATTATTATATGACGATAAATATAATATGATAATAATCGACTTACTATATGTAAGATAATAATCAATAATTGATTCTAATTAGTTATCGTGGACATGAATTTTGGGTGCAATATAATGAATGAATACACAGAAAATTTATAAAATAAACATTTACTGTCGAATAATTAAATAATATTATCTAATAATGATAGCATGATTTATTTTATAAAAATTTTGACATGATTTATTGAAATTAGATTTACTCAAATGTTATCTCATTTAAATTTATTTTTTTCCATCTAAACTTGAATTAATATTTTTCAGATTTGAAAATTTATCTTTCTAATTTTTAAAGTTTAATTTTGACCTTTTAAAATTTTTGTTTGAGTAATTATTATTTGAATTTTTAAAATTATTAGGATTTCAATTTTTAAGACGAGAATTTATTTAGTTTAAATTTTAAATTTAAATTTTGGAATATTTAAAATATAATTTCAAATTAAAACTCGAAATTATTTTTTTGAGTTTGATAAATTATTTTTTAAGATATTAATTTTGAATTAAGATTTGATTTTTTTTAAAGATTTGTAATAATAAATTTATTTTTTGAATTTATGTTTTATGAGATTTGTGATTTTATTTTCTAATTTTTAGAATAGGAAAGATAAGAACGAAATTACTAATAAGTTTTAAAATTATTTTCGGCGTAAAAAGAAAAAAATATTAAGTTAATTTAATTTTGGATTTTGTCAAATCAATTGAGCGTTGTTATTAAAGGATCCGTGTTCTTAATTAAATAATAATACGACTACTAAAGATTTGTCATATTTAGACTATAAATTGTTCCTGGAAACCGCCTCTTACAAAGTAGGATAATGTTGTGTACAATAGATTTTTCCATGAGATCCCGCATGGCAAGAGTTTCATGTACCAGGTTACCCAGACTATGAATTGTTCCTATAATAATTGAGATTATCCCTAGATAATGATGTAATAGTTAAGTCTCCAACGAATAATTAAGAGATTTAACATTCGAGTCTAAGAATCTAAGAATGCACTATAAGAGGATTTTTTCTTTTTAATGAAAAACGAGTCTAAAAATTTTGATCGTCTAAATAAGCCTTCTAAAATGCTTATCTATTCATCCTAGTGGTAGCTCGAATCAATGATTTCCCGAATTAATCAGCTCGAAAACTGATTATCTGGATTATAATATTTTCTATATATATTATTTAAACCATATAAGATTAGCATGTAATAATTATCAATAAAAAAATTATTTTTCTTCTCTTTTGCTTTTCCACGTTCTTATGTAATATCTATTGAAAGACGATGGATTCTCAAATAGGTTTTTTATTTTTTCCGCAAAAGAAGAGTTAATACTATAATGATTTGTATTATAAAAATGACTTATCTTACAAAAGAAAAAATAGTTTGTCTTTAAATTTTATATTACTATTTATATACTTAATAGAAATTTCTAGACTACACATTATTAATTAAGTACATGCATTTATTCTATTTAATTACATAATTCAAGATTCATATATTATTTTGAAATTATTAAATTTGAGTGATTTTATAAAAATATCAACAACATGATCTATGATGTCACATGCTTAAGTTAAACTTTTGTTTTTGCAATGCACTCTCGAATAAAATAATACATGTATCAATATATTTACAACATTTATAAAATATCGGATTCTTTATGGGATGTGATTTATTATTAATCATGAAATTTGTAACATCTTATTGTTACAAATGAAGTTCCTTTAATAATTTTCTCAACCATATATCCGAAGTTAGAGGGTATAAAAAATATACTCGACTTGTCAACCTAACTCTAGTCGACTTGAAAAATATCGAATTAGGGTTGAGGGTTGGATTTAAGTTAGGCGTTTTGGTATTGGTTCAAGTTTGGATCGGATTAATCGGGTTGATCTGAATTTAGGATTTACAAATTTTTTAAATGTTAAATTAAATTTTATTTTAAAAATTAAGATATTTTATGTGCATAGATAGTCGAATGTTGTTATAGTAAGGATGAAACATTAAGATAATAACTATAGAGAAATGATAATAAAAATGTTCTTTTTTTCGAATTGGCTGAGTTATTGGAGTTAGTCAGATTATTCAGGTTTGGGTTTAGGATTTTTGAATTCAGGTCGACATTGGGTTGATTTTTTTTTATAATATTCTTACTTTGATCCGATCCGAACTCATCCAACTCATTCGAATTGACATCCCTAAGCTTAACACAATCAGTTAATCTCTAACAATCACAAATTATTATGGAGTATCAAATGGATATAATAATGTGTTACTCACCGTAAATGAAGAGATATATGTAAAGTCTACTATATTATCTATATTTAAATAAATTTTATATTATTTATCGTTAATAATCCAGACTTCTTTTACTCTTCCTTTTTCTCTAGTAATATATTTATTTATCATCATCTCGCATAGCTAAATAATTTTTTAGCAAAACTATCAACTGAGGAATGGAAATTGAAAGTCGGAGACAAAAATCGGAGGAAGCTATCAATTGGAACACCAATCGGCAATCGCTGAAATCTTTCGGCTTCCAACAAAAATAAACCTTGGGCTTGGTGGGTTCTTCGAAGCCTTAAATCCAGTGGGCTGGACCATGTTGCGGCCCAAGTCCTAACTACCGTCTCCATTCAGTCCATCAGAAATAATACTTGATAATGGAATACAATGCCCGACCGATTGCCTCTTTTAAGCTACTAAAACTCCTTTAAAAAAATGACACAAAAATAACATTCATGCAGTCGTCAGATGGCAAATGGACCTTCCTTGTTCCTTCTGCCACGCATCTTCTCGATGAGTTCAGCTAGCTCTCAGCCATAGATGAACGACACATAAATTCAGTTTCCTTGTCGTTGTTGGGAAGACAAGTCAATGTTTAAGTGAGACTTTGATACTGTCGGATCGACGTCTTTCCTTCTAATTATCTATTAGGTAAATTTGGATTACTAACTTATACATACTCATAAACCTACCTTTAAAATATTAGTGAAATTTAAAAGTCGAACTCTGATTTTTTTTTATTATTCCTCTGAGTGTTTTACCATTACATCACGCTCAGGGACATTCAAGTGAGACAATCTTGTCCATGTGGATGATTGAGAAAGAGGATTAAAGGTCAAAGATGAGTGAGTACATTAATCAAAATTTCTATTTCAATGAGATATTGACGTAGAATATTAGTCTCATTGTATTCTTGGTATATAGTGTAGTTGGATAAGGATGGTTTTCTTGCCTTTCTTCATGTTTGTTAAGAAAAAATATACCAAATAATTGAGGCAGTGAATAAGAAATAATGCATTCTATATTCGAAGAGGAGACGGCCGGTGGGAAACTTCCGTGTGGTCGAGTCCGTCGTCCAAGGTTGGTTGAAAAAATCTCATTAATCATTTTTTATATTCGAAGAGGAGAGAAGAGAGACGTGAGGAAGATTTATTAGATAAAATGTCATCTAGGTCGAGCCATATTATATGTTCGATTTTGAGGAAAAGCCTAGCTAATTCGACTTGGATTGATTGGGACGTCAAACAATTTGCACCCATTCCAAAGAGTAAAAGAGGAACACAGCAAAATTATTTCTCATGCGACATCCTATACTTTCTATGTGTCATACTCAAATACTTTCGGGACTATGGCGCAGCGAAAATATAATTTGTTATCATCTCAGGCTTTTATGATTCGATTTCCAGCTATGACGTATTTTGCAAAAAAAAATTTCTCCAAATAGAACGCGAACCCTGGGACGCTGGCTTTTAGACCGTTTGGCATGAGCGCTTCTCGATTTATCCTGACGATCAGTGGGAAACTTTTGTGGGGCCGGGTCGGTCGCTCGAGATTAGAAAAATCTCATTAATTATTTTTTTAATATGTCATACTCAAACGGATATGAGAATGTTGGTTGTTAATTAGGATGGATCCCCATGTATATTTCTCCCATTTTCTTTATGGCCAATAAAGTTTTTTTATGGAATTGAATGGGTCATCTAAATTTAACATTCAACGTTATCATCGATTAATCATTTTTTTTTATGTCATACGCAAAAGAGCTATTCTCACAGGATATTTAGTTAGTTGAAAGTCACAGATTTATTATAATAAATATGAATTAATTTTGTATGGATACGTGTTTTTGATGAAAAAGTTTCTCTTACCCTTTCGAATATAAATTGACTTTTAATTTATCTTTCTTCATGTAAGTTGAAAACAAGTTATAAAAAAAAACTTAAATGAATGTGATCATATTTTACCACTACAACACTTAAAAGACCTGCTACCATCTCCGTTGTAAAATCGACAATGAAAAGTTCCGAGGAAGATTCGACGTAGTAGATATCATGTGACGATATAAGGGAGCATATATATATATATATATATATATATATATATATATATATATATATATATATATATATATATATATATATATATAATTGTTGTATAGGAGTATTAACGGAATAAAATTGAATAAAACTTGGACCTTTTCAAAATATTACCATTTATTGTTTTTTAACCGAAAAAGTCATGACAATGAGAACCCTACAATTTCCACTTTATTGACAATGAAGTTAATAAGATACGTTGGAATTTGGCATCTGCTATTGTAATTTGATCCGTCCAAAATATGTGAGGCTCCAAGGCTTTTGGACTGTAACCGTGGCCCCTCTCCAATTACCAATCACGTCGTCAAAACGATTGACCACATCCTCGGCTGCCCTCTCAGCTTACCCATCAGCTCAAGACTTTTAAGGATTGTTTAATTTATTTCGACAAGGTAGAAATAGACAAATAATTTAGGCTGAAAGTGTATGTCTCAATAATAAATTTAATCATCAATCGATGATATATTTAATATCCAATCGTCGATCAGATAGCATCGGTGATTTTCGATCATCGTCCCGAATCAAACTATACCTTTGGGATGATGAACCCGAATAATTCTACCCTAACAAATTCTATACTTATATAAATAATTTTTTATTATATACTAACATGCCTTTTCAAACTCACGATACTTTAATATAAAACATCGAGAGTTTGCTAACTATAAACTGAAAAACGTGCAGTGAAATGCACCTTGGTGAGCAAGTTTACAATTTACATAAAAGATGAGATAAATGACAAAGTGATGGTGCGATTCTGATAGTGATATCGAGTGAGATGACAATCAATCTCGATATACTTGGTATGTTCATGAAAAATAGAATTGTGAGTAATTTAAATGACACTAGAGTTATTACAATACATAAGAGTAGGGTTCGAGAGAAAAACACCCATATATATCAGCAAGTAACCAATGTAATCATACAATTTCAGTAGTAGTAGAGGCAATAACATGATATTCTATTTCGGTAGAAGAACGAGAGATAATATTTTACATTTTATTCTTCCAAGATATAAGAGAATCTCCCAAGAAAATATAAAATCCTATGGTAGACTTACGATCTGTAGAATCACCATTCCAATCTGCATCTGAATAGGCACGCAACTCTAATGTAAACGTAAAAGGATAAAGAAGACTATGAAATTGGGTACTTCGAAGATATCGAAGGATGCGAAGCACAACTCCCCAATGTCCTGAAGTGAGAGAAGCAACAAACTGACTGATAATGTGTACAACATAATCAATGTCAAAGAAGGGCTAGCAAGGGAACACCATCAGTCAAAGAGTATCGAGCATTAATTTCAAGCGGAGTATCCATAATGCGAGTGTCAGATACATGATCTTGCTCTAGAATGTCACCAATATATTTGGATTGTGAGACAAGATAACCACGAGAAGAATAAGCTACTTCAAGTCCAAAAAAAATAACGCAAAAGACCTAAATCTTTCATTTCAAACTCACGAGCCAAATGTAAATTCAATTCTTCTATTCTACTTATATCATCCCTTGTAATAATCATGTTATTAATATAAAGAGGGAGTAATGTGTGACCTGACGATGTACAATGAACAAAAAGAGCAAAGTCATGCTGAATAGGAAAAAACCAAAAAATTCAATAACAAAAGAGAACTTGTCAAACCAAGCTCGAGGAGCTTGTTTAAGGCAATAAAGAGCCTTTTTTAGTTTGCAAATTTCACAAGGATTATGAATGACACCTGCTGGAGATATCATGTTGTTAGGATGTATACTAAAAGTCTATCTTTTGTATAAACATATATATTTTAGAATAAGAATCACATGGTCATTGTTTACATTTTATATTTATTATATGTGTGCATATTGTCCTGTACTTTATGTTGGATCGAGAGAAACGATAGATGGGGGTGAATATCGTTAAAAATTTTCGGAAGAGAGTTAGAGCAAGTACGCAGCGGAAAACACAAACGCAAACACAGATGATTTTACTTGGTTCGGAGCCTGGGTCGACTCCTACTCCAAGGCCCACGGTCGTTGACCGTTTACTGAGGGCAATTCTATAATCACGCAAAGATTCTTACAAAAGTTTACAGTTGTAGTACAGTAATAGTATAACAGAAATGAAAGAAATCAGTTCTTCGTTACCGACGTCCGATATGAGATGTTTCTCGGAGCAGAGGGACGTCGTCGGCGCTTTCGTGTCGAGTTGGAAGGTTTCTGGAGCGAAGCGCAGGAGCAGAAGAACGTAACAGCGTTGGAAGAAGTTGTTTTCAGGCTTGAGGGGTCGAGGGCCTTTTATAGGGTTCTGAGGGCGCCTGGGAGCACGGGGGCGCCCTCCACGTGGCCTGTGATCCCCCTTCTCGCGGTCAGCGAGTTATCCCTTCAAAGTCGGGATAATGCCTTGACGGGGGCGCCCGGGAAGCCGAGGGCGCCCTGGCTGACCTGTTCTGCGGAAGTCTCGGCTGGATAATATTATCCTCTTCGCTGGCTTCAAGTGCGGGGCGCCCTGGCTGCTGGGGGCGCCCTGGTTTCTGAGGGCGCCCCGGCCAGTGTTCAGCCGAGGCTCTTTTTTCTTCTGTTGTTTTGGGTTGGCCTTGGGGGCGCCCGGGACACTCAGGGCGCCCTACTCAGCTGCTGCCTCACTCCTTTGAGGCTCTCTGAGCTGCAGACACTCGTTCCTTCGGTCCTGCATCCAGGGTTAGTCCAAAAACAACATAAAGCAGTAAGTTTTGTACAGCCTTAGCTGTCTTGGTTCTGACTTTGGGTTTCCTAAATGGAACCCTAGGTCGAACCGACGCCTACTGTTCCCTCAACAGGGAACGCGTCCTCACCTACTCCTCTCAGGAGAGTTTACCTGTCGCCAACCGGCTCCTCTGGTTGGACTTTTGCCCAGCAGTCCTTCGCCAGGACTTCAGTACCAAGCTGTCCTTCGCCTGGTGCCTAGCATTCCTTCGCTAGGTCTTGATGACTAGCAGCCCTTCGCTAGTTGCCTAGTAGTCCTTCACTAGGTCTTGGTGACTAGCAGCCCTTCGTTAGTTGCCTAGTAGTCCTTCACTAGGGCTTTTTCTGCACACTTGAGTAACATGTTAGAAAACAAATAAGACTTAACTTTTGAACCCTTTGCCATTTATCAAAACACAGGTTTGACTTGGGTGTTGTCTGCATCAACACTTTACATTGTAGATAACATGGTGTGTGGTGTCACACAGAAGATCATGTTATCAGCCCCTTGTGAAGTATAAGTAGTGGCTCACAACCGAGATGAATTTGGACAAACCATTGGAATAATT
>JAGFNQ010000164.1:500321-610529 GCA_024364735.1 Boesenbergia rotunda
TACCAAATCCCTACATTTAGGGTGCCCTTAACATATCTTAGTATTCTTTTTAGGGCTGCTAAGTGCGTTTCCTTAGCACAGGTTTGGTATCTAGCACACATCCCTACAGCAAAAAGAATATCAGGTCTGCTGGCTGTAAGGTACAGTAGACTACCTATCATACTCCTATAGAGTTTAAGGTCTACTGGTTTACCATCAGGGTCACTATCTATTTTTTACATTTGGGACCATGGGGGTACTTATGCTTTTAGAGTTATCCATTTTGAATTTCTTTATTAACTCTTTAGCATATTTAGATTGATGAACATAGTTTCCATCCCTAGTTTGTTTAATTTGTAAGCCTAGGAAAAAGTTAAGTTCACCAACTAGGCTCATTTCAAATTTATTTTCCATTATTTTAACAAATTCTTTTAGAAAGTTCGAGTTGGTGGACCCAAAGATTATGTCATCTACGTAAATTTGGGCAATAAATATATCTTTTCCTAGGGTTTTAATAAATAGGGTTGAGTCAATTTGTCCTTGTTTAAATTCTTTAGAGATTAAATAAGTTGATAAACGTTCATACCAGGCCCTAGGTGCTTGTTTTAGTCCATATAGTGCTTTAGTTAGTTTGTAAACGTGGTCAGGTTTTTCTAAGTCCTTAAACCTAGGGGGTTGTCCTACATAAACTTCTTCTTTAATGAATCTATTTAGAAAAGCTGACTTTACATCCATTTGATATAGCTTAAATCCTTTATGGGATGCAAAGGCTAACAACATTCTGATGGACTCAAGTCTAGCTACTGGGGCATATGTTTCATCGTAATCTAATCCCTCTACTTGGCTGAATCCCTTCGCTACTAAGCGGGCTTTATTTCTAACTATTTCTCCTTGATCATTTAGCTTATTCCTAAACACCCACTTAGTGTCAATGATGGGTTTGCCTTCAGGTTTAGGCACTAGTTCCTAGACTTGGTTCCTCTCAAATTGGGCTAATTCTTCTTGCATAGCAATGATCCAATCAGGGTCAGGTAGGGCTTTATCTATAGTTTTGGGTTCTATTTTTGATATCATAGCTATTTGACTAAGGTTTCTATAGGAGGATCTAGTCCTGACTCCTAGAGTTGGATCACCCACAATTTGATCGGTTGGGTGATTGAGTCTGGGTTTCTTGGTTCTTCTAGAACTTGGTTCAGCCTCAGGTTCGGCTGGTGGGTTTGGTTCACAATTTGATTCGACTCTTTGAGCTGGTTCAATTGTTGGGTTAATAGTTGGTTGATTTGACTCAGTAGTTGGTTCAATAGTTAGTTCGTTTAAGGGTTCAATTAAAGGTTCAACAGTTTGTTCATTATTCTCTTGATCAGAATTTGATGAAGTTAGGTCTGGATTATCAGATGTTGAGTTGATTTCTTCATCAAATATTAAGTTTGTTGTTTCTTCAATTTTCTTAGTTTGTTTATTGTAAACCCTATAAGCTCTACTTGTGGTTGAGTATCCTAGGAAGATGCCTGGGGTTGACTTGGACTGAAATTTTCCTAAATAGTCTTTGGTGTTTAGGATATGGACTTTACATCCAAAGACCCTTAGGTAGTGTAGATTTGAAAGTCTATGATAATATAACTCATAAGGTGTTTTGTTGTGTCGCTTGTTAATCAGGACCCTATTTTGAATGTAACAAGCCGTACTAACTGCTTCTGCCCAATATTGATTGATCAGTTTGAATTGATGAGCATAGCCCTAGCGGCTTCCTGTAGGGTTCTATTTCTTCTTTCAACTATCCCATTTTGCTGGGGGGTTCTAGGACATGAAAATTCATGTATGTACCCATTTACCTTACAGAATTCCTCGAACCGTTGATTTTCAAACTCTCCCCCGTGGTCACTCCTAAGTCTTTTAATCTTAGTATCGTTTTGGTTTTCAATTAACTTACAAAAGTCATTAAAAAGGTTTAGGGTTTCATCTTTGGTCTTTAGAAACCTAACCCAGGTAAATCTAGAGTAATCATCAACTATTACTAAGCAGTACCGGTTTCCGCTCAGTGACTTGGCTCCATGTGAATAAATAGGTCAAGGTGCAGGAGCTCAAGTGTGGTTTGAGTTTGATCGGATTGGATTAGTTTGTGACTAGACCTGGTTTGTTTACCTTGATTACATGATTCACATATTAAGTTTTCATGATTTTTAATTTTAGGTATACCTTTAATTAGTCCAAGTTAGGTGAGTTTTGAAATAGTTCTTAGGTTAGTATGACCTAGTCTCCTATGCCAGAGGTTTGATTGTTCTATCTGAGTTACCAGACATTTGGGTACAAGGGGAAGGTTTATAGTGTAAACATTATTTTTCCTATTGCCTTTAAGCATGATTTCTGAGTCTTGTACGTTTCTAATTAGGCAGTTAGAATTATTGAAGGTGACTATATAACCAGAATCACATAACTGACTTATGCTAAGTAAGTTAAAATTGAAGTTTTCAACCAACAGAACTTTCTTAATAACAAAGTCAGATTTAAGTTCAATATTACCTGACCCAATTACCTTGAGTGTAGCATTGTTGCCAAATGCCACTGAGCCTAGGTTCTTGAACTTGAGTTTGGTGAATTTCAATTTATCTCCAGTCATGTGTCTGGAGCAACCGCTATCCAACATCCATTGGTCCAAATCTTTATGTTCCTACACATAAAGAGTTTTGTTGATTTGGATCCAATTAGAGTCAGGAATAGCTTAAATTGATTTTCACTGCCTAGTCTGTCTCACCCAAATCTAGGGTTTTCAGTCACATTAACCTTATAGGTTTTGTGAGACAGGTTTTGATAAAATAATTTTCGAAAAACATGATTTGTTTTGAAAAACTTAATTAATTTTGTAACCAAATAAATTTATTTTGAAAAGACACTTTAAATCTACAAATAACTGAACATTTGTGTTAGATTTGAATTTGACAAAGAATAATTTGAATTTTAATTTCAAAAATTGGCTTCCAGGTCTTGGCGAGGCACTAGGCCTTCTTTGGCCGTAGCCTTATTGGATCATCAACCCTTTCCTTGACAAAGCCTTTTAATGAAATTTCATTTTCAAAATTAATCTTTGAAAAATTCTGGTCTAACTAGTTTAGGTCTTGGATCGGTAGCTTCGGCTAGTTTCACCAGTCTAAAGAGACCAAGTAGACTTGACCTTATTAGAATTGGTTTCCCTAACGTACTATCATCTCACCTCCACCCAATACTATGTTGTCAAGTTTCAGTTAAGTTTGTTCAGTCCTTATACTAATCATTCCTAAGTCTAAGCATGGTAATTTGCAGGAATTTAAATAAACACTCAAGCAAGCAAATTTCAATCAAGAATTGAATTCTATCTAATAATAAATATTGTTTTTAATTTGGCTCCCCCTGGACTATAGCCACGATAATAGTTTGGCAAGATGTGAATCTTGTCCTTGGGGATCCAATATTGATTTGATCCAATTTGTTGGTTCAGGCATAGTTTTGGTACCCATGCCTGAACTTTTGGTCTGGACTGGTTCAGTACAGCAAAATAGGATCTTTGTCTAGATTTGGTTCTATATCCAAGTCCGGATCGATTTAGAACTGACTTCTGTTTTCCAAGAATCATGTCAAGATTCTTGGAACCAGAGGTGAATCGTTCTAAGGCTGATCTAAGATCCTTAACCTGAGTTTTCAGGGAGGAGTTCTCTTTCTCAAGTTTTTCAACTTGAGTAGGAGTTCCTTCTTGAACCTTCTCGGTTAAGGGTTTAGAATCAGCTCCCTCTTTCAGGAGTTTTACTTCCTGTCGGAGGGATTCAATTCGGAGTTTGGCTTTCGCCAAATCTCGAGAAAGATACGAAATAAGTTCATTTAACTGACTTCTACTGAAACCACTTACCTTGATTTCGCCGTCTTCTGAAAAGGTTAGTCTGCCGTCGTTCTGTTCTGATTCTGACTCGGTCTCGACTTCTTCTGAGGCGGTCAGGGCTAGTAGGTTTGACTGGGGTGCTTCTTCTTCTTCTTCTGAGGAAGATTCATCCCAGGTTGCTTGGAGGGCTTTCTTTCTTCTTGTCTTCTTGGTCTCCTTTAGGTTCGGACACTCCGTCTTGTAGTGGCCCTTCTTCTTGCACTTGTAGCAGGTCACGTTGGGCTTGTTTTTGTCACTTGCGGGTTCAGCTGGTTCGTCCTTTCTTCGGCTTGTTTTCCGTCTGTTGGTTTGGTTCTTCAATTTTTTATAGTAGCTTCGGGCCAGTCGGACCAGCTCAGGTCGATCTCCTTCTTCGTCTTCTGAGTCTGAGTCTGAGTTAGACTCGGGTTCAGGTTGAGGCTTCTTCTTTGTTGTTCTTCCAGTTTTTCCTGCAACAAAGGCAATATTTTTCTCGGCCATATTGCAGTTAGTCTGTTCGTGTAATTCTAGTTTAGAAAAAAGTTCATCTAACTTTATTTTTGAAAGATCCCTTGAAACTTTGTATGCATCTACCATAGATGCCCACAAAGTGTTTCTTGGGAAAGCATTTAGTGTGTACCTTATTAAGTCACGGTTTTCGACCTTGTGACTAATAGTATGTAGACCGTTCATAAGTTCTTGGATTCGAGCGTGAAGCTGCGCTGCCGTCTCGCTGTCGGTCATTTTGATGGTATACAACTTGTTTAGGAGCAGATCTCTCTTGCTGATCCTGGTGTCTGATGTTCCTTCATGCAGCTCGATCAATTTTGCCCACAGCTCCTTGGCACTGTTGAAAGGGCTCACCCGGTTCAGTTTCTCTTTTGTTAAACCGCATTGTAGGGTCTGAGTTGCCTTTGCATCGGCTTCTATTTTGCGCTTCAGAGCGGTGTCCCATTCAGAGTAGGTCTGAGGTACTCCTTCAGCGTTCTTTGGGATCTCCAGTCCGGACTGGATGATGATCCACATGTCCACCTGAGTTTTCAGGTGGACCTCCATTCGACTTTTCCAGTAAGAAAAGTCTTCTCCACTGAAAAGTGGAGGTCTGGCTGTGCTGAATCCTTCTTGCATGGCCATTAGCAATTTTTATCTGAAAAAGAGAAAAAAACTTTGTCCCAAGACTTGGTCTTGGATTAGTAGTGTGGGATAAAAGAAAAATATTTGTCGAGTGGTGTTGCACCAACCTCGATCAACGAGAAGAAAATTCGAGGAAATTCGAACGAAAAAATGTTAGAAGAATTTCGAACGAAGAAAATATTAGAAGAAATTCGAATGAGGAAAAAAAATAACAAAAAATCCGAAAAATTTTCAAACTGGTGGTTGCACCAAGTTTGAACTTCCCCGCTCTGATACCACTTGTTGGATCGAGAGAAACGATAGAGGGGGGTGAATATCGTTAAAAAATTTTGGAAGAGAGTTAGAGCAAGTACGCAGCGGAAAACACAAATGCAAACACAGATGATTTTACTTGCGGAGCCTGGGTCGACTCCTACTCCAAGGCCCACGGTCGTTGACCGTTTATTGAGGGCAATTCTATAATCGCGCAAAGATTCTTACAAAAGTTTACAATTGTAGTACAGTAATAGTATAACAGAAATGAAAAATCAGTTCTTCGTTACCGACGTCCGATATCGGATGTTTCTCGGAGCAGAGGGACGTCGTCAGCGCTTTCGTGTCGAGTTGGAAGGTTTCTGGAGCGAAGCGCAGGAGCAGAAGAACGTAACAGCGTTGGAAGAAGTTGTGTTCAGGCTTGAGGGGTCGAGGGCCTTTTATAGGGTTCTGAGGGCGCCTTGGAGCACGGGGGCGCCCTCCACGTGGCCTGTGATCCGCTCACTTCGCGGTCAGCGAGTTATCCCTTCAAAATCGGGATAAGTCCTTGACGGGGGCGCCCTGGAAGCTAAGGGCGCCCTGGTTGACCTTTTCAGCGGGAGTATCGGCTGGATGAGGCTTATCCTCATCGCTGTCTTCAGGCGCGGGGCGCCCTGGTGGCTGGGGGCGCCCTGGGCGCTGAGGGCGCCCTGACTGCTGGGGCGCCCTGGCTGCTGGGGGCGCCCCGGCCAGTATTCAGCCGAAGCTCCTTTTTGCTTCATTTGTTTCATGTTCACCTTGGGGGCGCCCTGGACACTCAAGGCGCCCTACTCAGCTGCTGCCTCACTCCTTCGAGGCTCTCTGAGCTGCAGACACTCGTTCCTTTGGTCCTGCATCCAGGGTTAGTCCGAAAATAACATAAAGCAGCAAGTTGTTAGTTTTATACAACCTTAGCTGTCTTGGTTCTGACTTTGGGTCTCCAAAATGGAGCCCTAGGTCGAACCGACGCCTACTGTTCCCTCAACGGAGAACGCGTCCTCACCTACTCCTCTCAGGAGAGTTTACCTGTCGCCAACCGGCTCCTCTGGTTGGACTTTTGCCCAGCAGTCCTTCGCCAGGACTTCAGTACCAGGCTGTCCTTTGCCTGGTGCCTAGCATTCCTTCGCTAGGTCTTGTTGACTAGCAGCCCTTCGCTAGTTGCCTAGTAGTCCTTCACTAGGACTTGGTGACTAGCAGCCCTTCGCTAGTTGCCTAGTAGTCCTTCACTAGGTCTTTGTGACTAGCAGCCCTTCGCTAGTTGCCTAGTAGTCCTTCACTAGGTCTTTGTCTCCTGGCATTCCTTTGCCAGTTGCCTAGCAGTCCTTCGCTAGGGCTTTTCCTGCACACTTGAGTAACATGTTAGAAAAACAAATAAGACTTAACTTTTGAACCCTTTGCCATTTATCAAAACATAGGTTTGACTTGGGTGCTGTCTGCACCAACACAAATGACCCATCTTTTTTCTTATGGGTCTTGCTGAATACCTCCCAACTAGTGTGAGGTCTCTGTAACTCAGCAGCCTGTATACACAAAATATAATGTTTAAACATATCAAAAAAAACATACTGAATGTTTATAATAACCTAAATAAAAACTTACCAAGTCAGTGACATGCTGGACAATGGAACGGGATCCAGCCGTGTGCTTCGTGGATCCGGTGCTGG
Organism: Boesenbergia rotunda; assembly: GCA_024364735.1. Lineage (NCBI taxonomy): Eukaryota > Viridiplantae > Streptophyta > Magnoliopsida > Zingiberales > Zingiberaceae > Boesenbergia > Boesenbergia rotunda. The sequence goes on from JAGFNQ010000164.1 coordinate 507,234, forward strand.
GGCCAGCAAGCTCGGAGTTACGATTGACTCGAGCAATCACAACATTATCTTTCCAGTGCTAGGCATCCCAGACTGCTCGTCATGCTGCCCAAACTGTCTCAGGGCCCTCTGAAGGTCTGTTTGTCTTCTTTCTCCACTTGTATACCATGTCCCTGTACAACTTAGAGCAGTAGACATTTCATGTTCTTTTGAATTGCTCCTCTGCACCCTCCTCCCAAATATATCATTTCTGTACACAAAAAAATATGGTTAGTATCATGTTAGTTGTAACATCAAATTAAATATATATCTAAACTACTTATCAAGAATTCACCGTAATAAAAAGTCTTTAATTCTTGCTTGATATGACCCCACGTCGTAGCAGTCGACAATCTTTCTTTAAATTTTTTAGAAATATATGCTGAGACTTGGTGATCATCTGGGACGAAACTGTAGAAAAAATGAAATATATTAGCAAAATTTGACATAAAAAATATAAGAATTACATATGTACTTACCAGTCACCTACTACTCTCAGTGTAATCTGATCACCACGGGGTCTCTGGCTAGACTGCATGACTATAAAAATCCAAACTCATAATATTAGATATACACATTTGTAATAGTTAATCCAACGAAAATACAATGCATTACATACATCTAGTATCAACCAAGATGAAATACAAACAATTAGTATCAACGAATAGATAAAATACAAATAACTAGTATCAACTAGTAATGTTCAATACAAACAACTGATCTTATTCCGATGGAACTAAATTAACATGCAAGTTTTCATCGCTTGACTCCGTTGATACATCAATCTCCTCACTGCTAGATATCTCACCATCATCAATTTCCTTGTAAGAGACATTATCATCTATAAGTAATTGTGATGCTGATTGTATTTCTGAATCAACAGAGTTCATTATGGCTTCTTCATTTTGATAAGCATCAGAGTTGTGGACAGTTATCGTATTTGACATTTCAATAGTTGACCTAGGCTTTATTTGACAAACAGCTAGTCATTCACTTGGTCGTCTTCTCTTAGTTGGGTACTCAAGATAAAATACTTGACCAGCTTGCACCGCAAAAATGAAAGGTTCGAACTTGTTGAATCTTTTGGTTGAATTAACCTCAACTAAATTGTATAAACAATGTTTCCTGGTGCCCGTCCTTGGAGTTGGATCATACCAAGAACACCTGAATAATACACATCTTTTGAAAGGTAATGCTGGGTATTCAACCTCGATAATTTCCTCTAGTTTGCCATAATAGTCAAATTTGTTAGGTCCTTTCCGTTAAGCTAGAGGGGGGGGGGGGGGGGTGAATAGCAACTTTTCGATCACCCACTCTAATCGTGGTTTCCTTCCTACAATGTTAGCGTGCGCAAGCGGAAATACTAATGACAAAATCAAACAATCGCTAACATCAAACCTTTACGTGGTTCGGAGATAAAGCTCCTACTCCACGGTTATCCGTAAAGTGAACGATCCCGATGCGTCGGTGGATGACTCCCCGGAAGACCTCCGGCTAGCTCGTGTAGCTCCTTGTGGGTGGAGAAATCTCGCCATAATCCGGACGACACTCCTGAGCACAAAGACTACTAATTGGCTTTTAACCAAAGCCAATTTCGTCAAAAACTCTTAGCCAAAATCGATCCCCTTTAAATAGTGATCAGGCTGATTTGCCCATTACCAGTCGACTGGTCTTATTTGAATTCGACCATTGCAACCCCAACGTTCGAATTTCCAGCCACCACCAGTCAACTACTCCATTAGCAGTCGACTGATCTTTCTGTGGCATACACCAGTCGACTGATCCAGCACCAGTCGACTGGTCCACCCTTAAACCTAAGTTTTCCCTTCCCGAGTACATTTCTCTCAGCACCCAAACCCTAGGATTTCCCGAGTACAATTCACTCGAACCCTCACGACTCAGTTGACTCTTCATCCAGCAGCCTCGACCTGTTGCCTTCAAGCCCTCTTCGACTTTGGCTCTCGTCCCTCAGATACGCACACAAGCCCTCGATTTGCCTCCGTGCCATCCTTCACATATGTCTCGAAGTCTGCTTCCTTCGGCTCATTGTCCCTGCTTTGTCCATGGTCCCTCGGATACATGCAAGCCCAAGGCTTGTCTCCCATGCCATCCTTCATCAGTCCTGAAGCCGCCCAGCTAAGTCAATGTGTATCCTATAAGATTTGCACACTCACATACACATATCAAACACAAGGGTGAACCTAACATAAACCCTTTGCCCAAACATTAAAACATATGGTCACTCTGGACCATAGATTGCCCCAACAAAATTGAGTATCATTGTTGTTTGTTGATCCTTTGACACAAACACCAGAATTATACGTTAGCATTCCTAAATCACGTTGGCCCACATGAAATCTGTATCTATTCACGTAATAATTGGAGAAGACGGTCACAGTACGCAGAGGTCCAAATGCGAGTTTTTTTATTCTTTCGTCTTCTACATTTGAAATTATATGATCATTTACCTATAATAGTGGTCGTTGATCAAATTAGATTAATATGTAATCAAGAAGTGTGAACATAAAAAGACATATTAACTCATTTACATATATTTGAAACCAAAATACAAATTCATCTTCTATTATCTGATCTACCTCATTTGCACTTATAGATGGATTTTGAATGTACAACTGTTGTTCATACAACCTGACATATAAGTTAATTTGATATCATATCAGAATTTTAATTATATTATGGGATAGTAATTTTAATACAACAGGAACTAATACCTTAGGTATGGTTTGACCTTTTCACAATTTAAGAGGATATATGTCCTGGTAGCATGATATTCTTGGTCATTTAACCGTCTAGATATAGTTGCACCCAATGCTCTTCCAGGATACTTGAAAATAGAAAGAATGTCTGGGTCAAATGTTGGAATGTCATCTTGATTGCGTGAACACTTTCGATGTCTGGTTTTCACATTTTCAGCAAAGTAATATGAACAAAATGAACTTGCTTCTTTAACTACATATGCATTACATATTGATCCCTCAACTCTTGCTTTGTTACGTACATTATTCTTTAATTTTTCTAAGAAACCTTTCAAAAGGATACATCCATCTGTATTGTACAGGACCACCTATCTGTGCCTCGCTAGGTAAATGAATAGGCAGATGTTCCATTGAATCAAAAAAGCTTGGTGGAAATATTCGCTCAAGCTTACATATTATTAATGGGATCTCTATATGAAGGCGTAACATATCTGATACTGTAATAACTCTAGAAGTCAGATTTTTTTAAAAAAGACTTAATTCTGTAAGTACTTGTCAAACATTATTAGGAAGTAATTCTTAGAAAGCTATTGGAATTAATCTTTGCATGAACACATGACAATCATGACTTTTCATTCCAACCATTTAAAATATGTTTGTATCCACACAACGAGACATATTAGAGGCATATCCATCTGGAAATTTTATGGTTTTCAACCAAGAACACATTGCTTGCTTACTTTCTTTATCCAATGTATAAGAACCCTTGGGATATTTACCAGTTGTTTCATTCTGATGCAACTCAGGCCTGCTAAATAATTGTTTCAATTCTTCACGTGATTTTGTTGTATCTTTTGTTTTCCCATGAACATTCAACACAGTATTAATGATGTTATCAAAGAAATTTTTCTCAATATGCATAACATTCAAATTATGCCGAATGAGAAAATATTTCCAATATGGAAGCTCCCAAAAAATACTTCATTTCCTCCAACCACATTTGTTGACTCTAACAATGTACTTGTTGATATCATCTGAACCATCCTGATAGACTGGTAGAAATCCATAACTAACAATTTCATTTAACATTTCTTCGGCTGACATCCCAACTGGGGGTAGTTTCCTAACCACTTCATTTCTTTTGAAATTTTTCTTATTTCTTCTGAACGAATGATCAAGACGTAAAAATTTTTGATGATTATCAAACCACGAAATCTTTCCATAGCAAGGCAAAGAAAATGCATCTGACTGACTCATACAATGTGGACATGCTAACTTTCTAGCCGTGCTCCATCCTGATAACATTGAGTATGCTGGAAAATCACTAATGGTCCATAACAATGCTGTATGCATTATAAAGTTTGATTTACTTGCGATGTCATACATCTCTGAACCTATATTCCATAAATGATTCAGCTCAGCAATTAAAGGTTGCAAAAATACATCTATTTGCCCTTTTGAATTATGAGGACCTGGAATTAGTACGGTAAGAAACATGAATTTATCTTTCATGCACATCCATGGTGGTAAGTTATATGGTGTTAAGATAACTGACCATGATGAATATTGTTGTTCACAACTTCCAAATGGCTAAAATCTATTTGCAGAAAGTCCAAGTCTTACATTACGTGGTTCCATAGCAAAGGAAGAAAATGTTGAATCTAAATGTTTCCATGCAGGGGAATCACAAAGATGACACATAATGTCTCCATCATGTCCATGGTTTTGATGCCAGATCATATGACTTGTTGTTGCTGGTGATGCATACAAACGTTGGAGTCTAGCAGTCAAAGGAAAGTAATACATGACTTTGTAGGGAATAATTTTCTTCTTCTTCTGATTTACCATGCGAGTACTATGCTTGTAACGAGGATGATTACACATTTTACATTCCATCAACTCACTATCTTCGTCCAATAGATCATATAATTATTGACACAACAATGTATCTTCTCAACTGACAAATCCAAGTCTCTAATTAGTTTTTTAGTGTTGTAGAAACTATCAATCATGCACTTATTTGTTGGAAGCAACTCTGACATAAGTTGACATATGTCATCATAACATCGTTCTGAGAAATGATGTTTCACCTTCATATTCAATAATCTTGCAGTAGCAGACAATTGAGAATGACCAAAAGGAATACCCTCTCATACTTCTCTTTCACTAGCCTTTAACATGTCATACATTTTCTGAACTTCAGAAGTAGGTACTTGGTCTACATTTGATTGATCAAATGCATTCATTGCATCGTAAACCATTGATTGTATTGCATCAACATGCTTATATGATGTCTCTGCACCAATTGAGTTTGATGATGAAGCAACAGAAGGTCCAACAGATTCAAATACATACGACTCTCCATGACAATACCAATTGTAATAATCTGGAACAAACATATACCTACAGATATGAGTTTTCACTGTATCCTCATCACGGAAAGCTGTATTTCTACATCTGCGTTGATTACATGGAAACTTTAACTCGGTGTCATTCAAACACTCAAGATGATACTTTGCAAAGTTCACAAATTCTTCCACTCCAGTAAAAAATTCTTCACGGATAAATTCATTATCTAACCTATTATACATCCATGCCTTGTTTGGATACACTGTATCTAAATTATCAACCACAAATAAAAATCCATTATCAACCACAAATAATAATCTAAATTATTCAACTTTGTTTCTAATTAATCAAACACAAATTAATATCCTAACTTTCAAAAATTAATTAAGATACAACCAAATTAATCAAACACAATTTAATCTAATTTAGATCCTAAATTACTATCGAATTAATCAAACAAACATTAATCAACCAAAATTATTCTAATTAATCAAACAAGACATATTAGTCTAATAATCAAATTAAATTATTCTAATTAATTAAACAAGACATATTATAATCCATAATCAAATTTTATATTGATCTTATACTAATGAAAATTAATTAGGATACAAAATTATCATAATTAAATATACTTCATAATTATTTAAGAAATTAATTAATCAATAAATCAATTAATTAATTAATCAATCAATTAAGGTTGGCCGCCGGCAGCAGCTGCGCCCGTCGACACCTGCGGTCGGCGGCTGCTACGGCCGCCGACAGCTGAGGTCGGTGGCAGCAACTGTCGCAGCAGGCCGCACGCGGCCGTAACTGCCCGCGCCTAGCCCCACTTGGCCAGAGCTGTCGGAATGAGAAGGCCGCGCCGAGGAAGCAGAAAACAAGTCGAAGGAAGAGCGTCGGAAAACCTAATATAGCGTACCTGTGATCGGAGGAGGGTTCGCCGGAGGAGAAGTGCTGGGGACGACGGAGAAGCGACGGAGATGGGAGAGAGGAAGAACTAATCGCGCGTCCACGTGGGGGGGGGGAGTGATCGGTGTCACGAATATGGGTCTCAAATTTAGATATTTGTAAAACTGGAAACCCTTTTTGCTAACAAAGATAAAAATATAGTAAAGGGGTCACAGGTCGTATTTTTCCTAGGGCTAGTTAAGGATGTTTGATTCGAGCTCGAGTTTATGTGTCGTCAAATATTTTTGGGTTTCAAGTAAGAATTGGGTTTGGTTTCAATTAGAAATGAAAACGCAATGAAAAGAAAGGAAACTTAACTAAATGGACTAAACAAGGTAATAACAACTAATGAACTCAACCAATGGGAAACTTAATCAACCAATGCAACTTAGCAGAATGTGAAGAGCAAATCTAAATTCAAATGCAAGACTACACTACAAGTTGTGTTCAATTTCATACCAATCAATGCCGAATGCTTCTCTTGATACAAAATCGCAGCAACTAAAAACTATTATGCAAAAATGAAGCTTAAAGTTCAAAAACGAGCTGGCTGTGAAGCAAACTGAATTCGAGCGAAATAGCACACTAAAGGGTTTGTTTAACTTCAGGAATTAAAGCTCAAAACCACTGAATCATTGGCTGAATCTTCACTTAACACAAAATCCAGAAATGACACAAACTTGATACACAAGGGAGAAAGAAAACCTATGTGCCGGAAAGAAAACGGATACTAAGTGCCAAAGCTGTAACTGACAATTTAGAAATAACACTGAGCAACTCAGCTTGGAAAACAAAGCTATCAGTGAAGAAATTTACAGGAATGAATGAAGAAAGTCAGACCAAAAACTGCTCAATTCATCCACAAACCGAAAGCAAAAATGAATGTGCATGAATGCAGAAACTGTGCGCAAAAGTTTAGCAAACAAATTGGACGCAGAACAAACAAACAAGCTGAAATTGATGCACTAATCTAAAGATCAGAAAAGCTTAAGAAGAACTAGTATTTACTTGACACAAATTCAGAAACTATCAGCTGAAATTGCAGAAATTAAGTGTAACGCCCGCTTTTTTTTCCTAAAGCGGCGTTACGCTAACGTACTTAGGGGCATGTGAACATCGTAAGGCAGCGGAATACTTAAATTTTACATATACATGCACCTATCTATCCTTCCTAACATGGTGACATGGAACTTAGCATAGTAACATCATACTTAGCATCATAGCATACTTAACATCATATCATACTGAACATCATGTCATAAAGTCACCTAAGTCATTCCGTAAGCACATAAGTAGCAAACGTAAAGTTTTAGCATAAGACTTGTAAATGTATCTCTTCCTTGGCCAAGTCACTACCACACACATATTCTTGTCCCTCCTGCCGCTTCCCTCTATTGTCCTCTTGCTTGATCTGCGGTACAAGGAAATAAGACTATAAGCACATAGGCTTAGTAAGACTCTTTCCTACTCACTAAAACCATTCGTCACTTAAACATAAGCACACAAAACATTAACATAACTTGGTGCTTGGCGTGAATCATAAGCATAAGACTTCAACCATTTTTAACAATATCTACGCATGGCATACATATAAACATAAAAGCATAATTAACATGGCATGATACATGACCTACATATAAACATAAAAGCATAATTAACATGGCATGATACATGGCATACATATGAACACAAAAGCATAATTAGCATGGCATAATACATGGCATACATATAAACATAAAAGCATAATTAACATGGCATGACATGATACATGACATACATATAAACATAAAAGCATAATTATCATGGCATGATACATGGTATACATATAAACATAAAAGCATAATTATCATGGCATGGTACATGGTATACATATAAACATAAAAGCATAATTATCATTATTATCTTGGCATAATGCATAGCATGAATGAATGCATGAGTCAAATGCATGTACATAATGATGCTTACTTTTAAAACCATACTTTTAATTACTTAAACATAATCATAACATCATTGGGGTCCCCGGCTTGTACCACATACATACATCATAAGCGCGCATCCCTAAGTAGATACGAGGTAGCGATCCCCGACCTACTAGGGTAAGGACAGCATAGTCGGTAGTCCCAGAACCGGAGCGTTCTTAAGGTGCCCATCCCTATTGCACAGCTTCGGTAGTGCCAGAACCGTGGACAGCATAGTCGGTAGTCCAGAACCGGGGCGTTCTTAAGGTGCCCATCCCTTGGACCCATACTTCGGTCCGGTACAAGCCCATTCATAAGGTAAAATACTTTACATGCTTCATCATTCGTAAAACATGGCATACATCTTCATTCATAAAACATGGCATGTGTAACGACCCGGCCCGTCTACCGACCCATTTACCGGTCCTCACGACCGTCGTACTGTCGACCATCGGTCGTGCCGTCATTCATAAACATAACATGCTTACATAAAACATCATTCTTGTTCTTGGTACTTGCATAATCATAGTACATAAGGTAAGCATTGCGTTGTATTCATAGATCATGACATATTCACCTAAACCATCCTCCTAATTCATAGAGCTTGCATGATCATGACACATAAGATAAACATTGCATTATATCCATAAAACATGCCATAATTACATAGACCATTCTCCTAATTCATCTACTTGCATGATCATGATACATAAGGTAAGCCTTGCATTACGTTCATAAAACATGGTATATTCACATAAAACATTCTCCTAATTCATCTAACTTGCATGATCATGATACATAAAATAACCATGGCATCTAACATAATCATATCAAACATGAACTATAACGCCTAAGGTTAGGGTTAAAGATAACATAATTTCTACCACATGCTTGAACCTATATATCATAATAAGCCATAAACCATCATTCTTGAAACTCTAACTCCACCTAAACCCCATTTACATGGCCTGGCCGAAACTTGTAAGGAAAGGGTTCAACCATTCAAATGACATGTAAGGTAGCATAAGGTAAATACAAGACCATACATTACTTATAAGTCATAGGAAGCTATTAGGGCTCATGTTTTAGGGTTAACCCTAACTCCTAGCCCTTCTTCCTAGGGTTGGCCGAAACCCACATGGACCATGGGTCCATGGAAAATTTATAAAAATTCCAATTAAACATCTAACACCACCCATGTCATACCATAAGAGCCATTGGAACCCATACTTGCCACAAACCCTAACTTCTTGCCCTATTACCCATCTTGGCCGAAACTTGTAGGGCCTCTAGACCATGTGAAAATTCACATAAAACATCCTCAACCTCCCTTGTATCCTTAGGGTATACAAGACATACACTTGGAGGGTTAAATCCATCCCTTGCCATGGACTCCTTATCATGGTCCCAAGCCCTAGAAGGTCTTAGGGTATTCCAAAAATTCCTAAAAATTATACTTATTCCCTAAACATCATGAAAACACTTTAGAAAGCATGATTTAGATTTTTAACATCATCATGGACCCAAAACCCATGGTGGCCGAATACTTTAGGGTCCCAAAACATGGTTTTCTCAACATCAAATCTAAAACCAACTTTATATTATGCTAAAAATCACAAAGGAACTATTATACCACAGGTGAGGGAGTCTTACCTTAGGATATCTTGGTTTTAGACCTTAGGTTTGGGAGAAGGATGAAGACCTTTGTGCTTTTTAACCACCTCTAGCCTTTGTAACCTTGAACAAGAATCTTGGATCTTGAAGGAGTGGACTTCTTGTGGACTTTTTCCCAAAGAAAACCCCTCCTATGGGGTTTGGCTAGGAGGAGGAAGAAGGAGAAGAAATGTGGCTTGGTGGATGAGGAGAAGAGAAATGAACCTTAATGGTTAAGTTATCTCTTATTTATGCACCATGAAGAGGGGTAAGTGAAGAGACATGGTGCCTTCTCTCATGTGACTCTTCACTTCCTCTAGCCTTAACAAGAATTTACTTCATTCTCTCATAGCACTCACTTGCTAGGTGAATTGGTTACTGCATGCATGGTTGTAGACTAGGTCCAAGGTTCAATCCTTGGTGCATGCACTTTATTTTTATTTTCTTTTTATTTCATTTTTTTCTTATTTTCGAAAATTCCCTAAAATTCCCCCGTAATCATGCTAAAATTCCAAATTACAATTCTTTTATATTTATATTAATTTCTACCTAATTAAAACCCATTTTGAAGCCCATATAAGGCCCATTAGTACTTAACTTCTCAATTTAAATGAGAAAATCATGTATCTCCAGCCTAGGGTTCGTACTAATATCTCTAGGTTCCTCGAAAAATTATCTAGACATGATCAATATTTTAAGGAAAATATTAAGATAATTTTCCGGGTCGTTACATTAAGCTGATTCGCAACCATTGAAACCAATTCGCAAGCAAGATGAGCAAGATTGCAGAAATAAAACTAAATGCGAAACTAGCTTAGATCAAATGCATTAGCACACTAAATGTTGACTCTAATTTCAGGAATTAAAACTAGGCACAAACTAAATCTGAAGTAAGCTGAAAAATTCAGAAACTAAGTTGATACGCAGACAATAAAGTTGATACGCAGAAGCTAAGACTGAAATGCAGGAGTAAACTGATTTGCGAAGCAAATTGAGATCGAATTCAATGTTCACTAAACAAGCAATCTAGCTGATACGGATGTAGAAATTAAAAGCTAATAACGGCAGAAACAAATCAGAAATCTAAGTTCAACTGATTCAAAATTCAAAAACTGTAAATGAATTGCAGAATTCGAAACTACAGCTTAGAATTGAAAATTCACTAAGAAATTAAGCTTAGATCCCTTCCTTAGCTCAAGATCTTCTTGCCGTCACACAAGAGTGAGCCTCGAACCCCTTAGCTCAACAAATCGCTGGAAAATCCAACTCTATGATCGATTCTGACTCAAACTCTGCTCCAGTTGAAACTCACATCCGATCTCCTCGATCTCGCTGTGTTGGATTGCGATGATGACTTGGGGATGATCAGAGCACTCTAGAGAACCCTCTGGCTAGCTCAGATGGATGAAAACGACACACAAACAAGATCCAAGCAATCGAATAGCAGATCTGACGAAACCCTCAATCAGCTCTGTTCAGTGGCGAATTTGAGCTGGAATCTTAACAGAAACTTCATCCCGACGATCTAGAGCTTGATCCAAGGTGGGAATCCAAGCGGTCGCGCGATCGGATGAGAAGAGACGAAGAAAACAGTGAAGAAACGAAGAACTCTCGAAGCTGCGGCGAAGACGTGACAACTCTGATGGGGGGCAGATGGCAGTTTATATAGTTTAGAAATGAACGACCGAGATTCACTTAACTCCATCCAACGGCTAAATTTCTTCAGATTTAAATCAAACTTTCCAGATCTTGATCAAGGGTCAGGATCTGCCTCTCAGTAGCTCGGATCTTCCAGATTTACAACGGATGGCTTAGATCAACCTGATCTTTGACTGGACGGTCTAGATCCTCCTGAGCTTAATCCAACGGCTAGATGATCTCTGATTTGGATGAAACCTTCAAATCTTGATCCGAGTGCTTGATTAGCCTTAACCCTAGCTCAGATTGCATCAAAAGTTCTCAGATGGCTTAGATCTAACCGTTTTTGAATCGGATGACCCATATTAGTTGATGCTTGATCACTCGATCCGGGTCCACTTCTGACTCAAGTTTGACCCAGGTCCATGATCCTTCCAAGCCTACAAAAGTAGATCAACAATTCAGTGGCAAAATAATTCAAAACTATCAAGATTTACAATAAAGTCCAAATTAGAATTAATTCATAGAACCTAAGGTAAATTCAAGATTAAGTAGGTAAAATATGAGTCAAACATGGATTTTAGAACCTGAAATGATCAACAAAATAGTACTTATCAACTCCCCCACACTTAAGCTTGAGCGTCTCGTGAAAACTACTAAATATGTATCCCTTTGATTCTTTCCAAACTTAGTTAGAAGCAATTGAATAGAAATTACCTAAGGTTGTCAATTCTAAAAAATCTAAGCTCTATGAATTAGTATCTCGTCCTTCAATCAACAACTTGGCATTTTCATCCTTCATGATTCGTTGAGATGAATTTAACTCACTAAACCTTTCAAGGGAATTGTTGGTGGCTCTCTTTTTGAGTTCTAAGTTCATGATGAAAGTGGAGCTCACTCAAACACACATGCTTTTTGCACTACCATAGGCTTGCTTGTTTTCTACTCTCCACCATTATTCATGATTCGGATCCACATCTACAAAGGTTTATTCAAAAGTTAAAGGCATATGAAAAGGTAAGAATGAAGTAAAAGTTTAGAAAATAGAGAAGTTGATGAAGTGGAAAAATTGGATGCTCAAGAATATTTCTAATGCACTTTGCCCTCTTTATAATCTTCTATTAAAGTCAAAAGTGTGGTGGAGTAAGAATTTGGCATTCTCATTGTGCCATTTGCTTCATTTGCGTGCCACTTTGTTTCCTTCTTCTCTTTTTTTTTTTTGGTCAGCTGCTGAATTTCTTTGTTTGTGTTTGCAACTCATTCTCTACTTCTGCTCTTCTTCTTTTTGTTCAATCTTTTCTTGCAATTCGGCTTCCAAACCTTTTTTTTCTGTTCTGAACTAGAGACTTCAAATGAGCTGCTTCACAGTTTTTTTCAAACTGTTTTCTCTCTTTTTTCTTTTTTTTTTGCTCAAATCTTCTTATGGAGTCAAACTTCATTTGGAACACTTCGGACCAGAGTTTGTATCAGAGAAACTTGAGACATCAAATAACAACTAGGGAATTAGATGCTCCACATATAACCTTCACTAACCAACTCTTGCAACTCACTCTTGATACACATCCTCTTCAAGTTGGCACATTTCTATCACATTCTTTTCTTTTTTCTATTTCAAGTTTCAACTCCATGGCAATTAATTTCAGACCTTGCAATTCTCTGATTTTTCAAAGCAATTACATCACAAGAACTTGCATCGAATGGTAGTGGAAGATTTAAGTGCTTCACTTGACATCACTGCTGAATTCGACCGCACTGCAATTTCTTTTTCTGCTCTACTCTGAAAATCCAAGCAGCCACATTTTCCTTTGTTCTGATCAGCAGCGGATGTACTCAACACTTTTTGACACATTTATATACTTAATGCCTTGATTCATAGCCTAGAAAACCCAATTTCAGCTTCATCTTGATACAAAACTGCTTTTATGGTAACACAACCTTAGTCCTTCCAACATTCCAATCTGATTTCTCCAATTCAGCTTCAATAATAGTTCTTCAATAGATTTCCAGCATTTTGCAGCTTACTTCGAATTGAGCTTGTATCATTTCCGCAGCTCCAAGTCGAACTGTCTCAGATTCCAAGCTCTTTTTCAATCTAATGTGCTTGATACTTTGCTTGATACTCACTGTTTTATTCAGTAGTTACAATTCGATTCAACTTCTGATCTGTCCAGCTACAATTCAGATTAACTGATTCAACAGATTTCAGCACTTTGCGGTTTCACACTTCCAAGAATTCCAGATTATTCAGCTTGTCAGCAACCCTTGCATTGGTTTCCACTTTGGTACAGATTTTCTGCATTGGTTTCAGATCTGTCCAACTGCAATTCAGCTTTTCGCAGAATGTTTCTGATTTTTATAGCAAAGTACAGCTGCAGTCCAAAACATTTCTGACCAAAACATGCTATACAGAAATTTTTTTTCTTTCTTTTGCACCGAATTTTTCATTTGCGTGCCACTTGGACTTTGGCATAGATTTTTTTTTTCTTCTTCAACCGAATTCAACTTGGCACATAATTGCTTGGATCTTCAAATTATAATCAAGAATCCAGATGCTTCAATTGTTTTCCTCCTTAACTACTTCTTCCCACTTGTTCTTGATACCAAACTCAATTCAACTTGGCACCTTTTCGATTCAACCGCAAAGATTTTTTTTCATTGAAATGAAATACATCCTTGATACAAAATGATTCCAAAACACTAGCCACCTCCCCCACACTTAATCTTTTGTCCGTCTCGGGCAAACTAACATCAAGAAACATTCCAAACAAACAAGTCCATGGGGAAGTATGGTTAAGAGTAGAAAATATAGGAAGGAAAATAGAATAGATTATGTACCAACTATGATTATTGCCAAAAATTGATATGGAAAGGAGAAACAAATTGATTAGCCTCCATAGATGTGATCCAATCATAGAAATATGGTTTTGAAAGAACATAAGCAAGTTCTAGAGTACAATCACATATGTGTGTCACAAAATAAGGCTAATTCTCACTAGGTACAAATAATTCATCTCAAGTCATCAATTTAGAATCTAAAGCCAAGTAGTACTCAAGCATCCAAGAATTCATCCATTAGCTCAACCCTTAAGTCTTAACAACCAAATTTAATTTATTTTCAAGAGACTCTAAAATGACATGAAGACAACCTAGAGGGATACATTTATTCCTAGTCATGCAAGAGATAAAGTGCCAAAAGGGATAAAATGATATCTACAATGACTCTTATGCATTCTACACTATTAAAGCATTATTTATAAGAACTCATCTTAAAAGAAAATTTTACTTCTAGAAATCATAAAAGTGAAAAATACAATGAAAGAAAATGCAAGAAAGAACAAACTCCCCTTTATTTCTGGCGGTCGGAGTATATCAAGAAATAACCTCCATCGTGGTAGTGGAGGGGTATGGGTAATTGAGAGAGCATTCATTATGTGATCTATATCATGGTGCATGTCTCCCCCACACTTGAATTTCACAGAAAAATATTCAGGTGGCCGTAGACGATTAGGTACAAGAGTCATTTAAGAGGTGTAGTGCTTCGAATTAAAGTAAGATCATCTCCTCCCTCTTGAGGCTTTTTGGGAATCCTTCCAGGAGGTTGAAGACTGTTTAGATGGAGCACCCACTCCAGAAGTCTTCGGGACCCTGCAAAACCATGTAATACCTCTCTCATGTGTGTAGGGTAAGATAAAAGTGTAATACCATCAATCTCTACATAGAATGTATCCAAAAATGCATCACATCCAATAAAATCAATTTTTGGTACCTCAATGAATTTTTCACAATTAATATCCACCAAAGGTATATCAAGAAACTTATCACCACCAATGAAATCTATTTTGGATACTTCAATGGGATTTTCACAATTATTTTCCACCAAGGATGTATCAAGCAATGCATTACAACCAATGAAATCAATTTTAGGTACCTCAATGGAATTTTCACAAGCAGTTTCTACATAAAGTATATCAAGGAATGTTTCTCAGCCAATAAAATCATTCTCGAGTACCTCCATAAATTTTTCACCATCAATTTTTAAATAAGATATATCAAGAGATTCATCACAACAAACAACATCAATTTTAGGAACTTCTAAAAAATTTTCACAATCAGCATTTTCATGATATGTATCACAACATGCTTCATATTCAACAAATTCAACACTAGGTACCTCTATGGATTTTTCACAAGCAGTTTCTACAAAAGATGTATCCCTAAGTGTATCACAAACAATAAAATCAGTTTGAGGTACCTCTATTGATTTTTCCAAAGAAATAAGAGGTATACTTACCTGATCGTGCTGAAGAATACCTGGAGGTTCTACAAGAATAGATGTATCCATAGCTTCCTCCTAGTCAAGTATAGGTTCCATCTCAGGCTCAAGTTCTGGTGGACACTCAACTGGAACAGGTGATTCTTGGGTTCTTGCTTCCACCATGCAAGTCCCTACACTTTCTGGCTTATCCTCTGAATCTTCTAATGTATCAGTCAATGATGGTCCCTGGGGCTCAGTGCAATCCCCTACACCTGTAGAATCATCTCCCATGCATGCTTCCTTAGTAATATTTGCAACAACCATATTAGAAAAATTAGGACCATCAATAGCAATATCATCACAAAATAAAAGATAAGAAGGGTCATGTGGAGCTTCAGCTTCAAATTCAAGGCTGTCACATGCTTTTCCATCCATCTCCTCCAATGCCTCTGTCTCTATTGCATCTTCAACCTTATCTGTGCTCAAATCTCCTCCCACTATGTCAAATGAAACATCATCAGCAATTAGCTCTGCCTCAACAGTCTCATCTAGAATATCCATGCTAATGCTAGGAGGATCCTCTCTGGGGTGCTGGAAAAATAGTAAAGAGACTTTTGGTTCTTCTTCTTGAGTTGAAAATTTTGGAAATGAATTTTGAGCAAGAATCTCCGGAGGAATGCATGCTGTAGGTGCCCTGATTTTGGTGACTTCTTCTTCTTCTTCCACCAAATTTGCACAATCAATTGAAGAAGGACTTGGCCATGCACTAGGGTCACCTTGAACTGATAAAAATCCAACTCCGGGGTTGTTTTGAGTGGGAAAATGGAATGCTGAAAATTTTTCATGAAAATCAGCATTTTGAGTGTTCAAACTTGAAACAACCACTTCATTCCCCAAGGTTGGTGCATAATCATGCCCCTCAGAATCAAGAGTAGCTTGAGAAGATAATTGTCCTGATCTTTGGGCTTGCATTTGATTCATTTGATCAACCAATTGTCTAAGGCTTCTTTCGATGTCTTGAAGCCTTTGTTGCTGAGCCTCAAGCTCTCTAGAATCCTCAAAGTCTTCTTGATGAATATAGGACTCCTCTTGGCCTTGAAATATAGCATTAGGTTGCTGAAATTCTTGATCTTGCGGTGAACTCTGAAAATAATGTTGTTGGGGCTGATCAAATGGTTGAAAAGGCTGATCAATTTGCTGAAAATTATCTTGACAACTTGGTTGAAGTTCCTGAAAATTATGGTTCTGAGAACTCTGATCTTGGAATTGAAAACTCTGAAATGGAGGCTGAAAATTCTGATCGTGTGGTGGAAAATATTGCTGTGAAGGTTGAAATCCACTCTGGTTTTGACATTGGAAAGTCTGAAATGGTTGGAACCCTTGCTGAAAATTCTGACTTTGTTGAAAGGATAGCTGATCTTGCTGAAATTGTGGCTGAAATTGATCATTCGGGAGCTGAAAATTCTGGGAAGGCTGCTGTAAATTATTATAGAGTTGTGAATGTTGTTGGAAACCTTGACAAACTTGCTGGTTTTGCTAAAATGGTTGAAAATTTTGTTGAAGATTTGGATTGCAACCTTGCTGAAAATTCTGGAATTGTGGTTGAAATTGCTGTGGTGGCTGATTGAAAGGTTGGTTCTGCTGAAAGTTTGAATAGGGCTGCTGAAATTGTTGGAAAGGTTGACATTGTGGTTGCCCTTGCTGGAATTGATAATTTGGTTGAAGAAAATTTGAGTGGGATTGCTGAAAATATTGGTTTTGCTGCTGAAACTGTTGACACGGCTGCTTGTAAGTAGATGAATAAGCATTTGTTCTTTGTTGGCATTCCATCAGCTTTAACAAACATTTCAACTCCAACAATGAACTTTTGATCTCTGCTTGTTCAGTTGAAATCATTTTGAACCTGCAATCCTGTCACAAAACAAGTAAAATGGCAGCAACCGTATACAAAAGATAAAGCAATCAAGAATAGAATAAAAGAATATAAATATTAAACATAAGCTCAAATTAAACAAACTCAACTAGTATGTCCCCGGCAACGACGCCAAAAATTTGATGGAACCCAAATGATAGGTGTCACGAATGTGGGTCTCAAATTTAGATATTTGTAAAGCTGGAAACCCTTTTTGCTAACAAAGATAAAAATGTAGTAAAGGGGCCACAGGTCGTATTTTTCCTAGGGCTAGTTAAGGATGTTTGATTCAAGCTCGAGTTTATGTGTCGTCAAATATTTTTGGGTTTCAAGTAAGAATTGGGTTTGGTTTCAATTAGAAATGAAAACGCAATGAAAAGAAAGGAAACTTAACTAAATGAACTAAAAAGGTAATGACAACTAATGAACTCAACCAATGGAAACTTAATCAACCAATGCAACTTAGCCGAATGTGAAGAGCAAATCTGAATTCAAATGCAAGACTACACTACAAGTTGTGTTCAATTTCATACCAATCAATGCCGAATGCTTCTCTTGATACAAAAATGCAGCAACTAAAAACTATTATGCAAAAATGAAGCTTAAAATTCAAAAACGAGCTGGCTGTGAAGCAAACTGAATTCGAGCGCAATAGCACACTAAAAGGTTTGTTTAACTTCAGGAATTAAAGCTCAAAACCACTGAATCATTGGCTGAATCTTCACTTAACACAAAATCCAGAAATGACACCAACTTGATACGCAAGGGAGAAAGAAAACCTATGTGCCGAAATGATACTAAGTGCAAAGCTGTAACTGACAATTAGAAATAACTGAGCAACTCAGCTTGGAAACAAAGCTATCAGTGAAGAAATTTACAGGAATGAATGAAGAAAGTCAGACCAAAAACTGCTCAATTCAGCCACAAACCGAAAGCAAAAATGAATGTGTAGGAATGCAGAAGCTGTGTGCAGAAGTTCAGCAAACAAATTGGATGCAGAACAAACAAACAAACAAGCTGAAATTGATGCACTAATCTAAAGATCAGAAAAGCTTAAGAAGAACTAGTGATTACTTGACACAAATTCAGAAACTATCAGCTGAAATTGCAGAAATTAAGCTGATTCGCAACCATTGAAACCAATTCGCAAGCAAGATGAGCAAGATTGCAGAAATAAAACTAAATGCGAAACTAGCTTAGATCAAATGCATTAGCACACTAAATGTTGACTCTAATTTCAGGAATTAAAACTAGGCACAAACTAAATCTGAAGTAAGCTGAAAAATTCAGAAACTAAGTTGATACGCAGACAATAAAGTTGATACGCAGAAGATGAGACTGAAATGCAGGAGTAAACTGATTTGCGAAGCAAATTGAGATCGAATTCAATGTTCACTAAACAAGCAATCTAGCTGATACAGATGCAGAAATTGAAAGCTAATAACGGCAGAAACAAATCAGAAATCTAAGTTCAACTGATTCAAAATTCAGAAACTGTAAATGAATTGCAGAATTCGAAACTACAGCTTAGAATTGAAAATTCACTAAGAAACTAAGCTTAGATCTCTTCTTTAGCTCAAGATCTTCTTGCCGTCACACAAGAGTGAGCCTCAAACCCCTTAGCTCAACAAATCGCTGGAAAATCTGACTCTATGATCGATTCTGACTCAAACTCTGCTCCAGCTGAAACTCACATCCGATCTCCTCGATCTCACTGTGTTGGATTCGATGATGACTTGGGGATGATCAGAGCACTCCAGAGAACCCTCCGGCTAGCTCAGATGGATGAAAACAGCACACAACGAGATCCAAGCAATCGAATAGCAGATCTGACGAAACCCTCAATCAGCTCTGTTCAGTGGCGAATTTGAGCTGGAATCTTAACAGAAACTTCATCCCGACGATCTAGAGCTTGATCCAATGTGGGAATCCAAGCGGTCGCGCGATCGGATGAGAAGAGACGAAGAAAACAGTGAAGAAACGAAGACGTCCCTAAGCTGCGGTGAAGACGCGACAACTCTGATGGGGGGCAGATGGCAGTTTATATAGT
This sequence comes from Boesenbergia rotunda, assembly GCA_024364735.1. Lineage (NCBI taxonomy): Eukaryota > Viridiplantae > Streptophyta > Magnoliopsida > Zingiberales > Zingiberaceae > Boesenbergia > Boesenbergia rotunda. The sequence continues at coordinate 526,735 of JAGFNQ010000164.1, forward strand.
TTAGAAATGAACGACCGAGATTCACTTAACTCCATCCAATGGCTAAATCTCTTCAGATTTAAATCAAACTTTCCAGATCTTGATCAAGGGTCAGGATCTGCCTCTCAGTAGCTCGGATCTTCCAGATTTGCAACGGATGGCTCAGATCAACCTGATCTTTGAATGGACGGTCTAGATCCTCCTGAGCTTGATCCAACGGCTAGATGATCTCTGATTTGGATGAAACCTTCAGATCTTGATCCGAGTGCTTGATTAGCCTTAACCCTAGCTCGGATTGCATCAAAAGTTCTCAGATGGCTTAGATCTAACCGTTTTTGAATCGGACAACCCATATTAGTTGATGCTTGATTACTCGATCCGGGTCCACTTCTAACTCAAGTTTGACCCAGCATGACCTAGGTCCATGATCCTTCCAAACCTACAAAAGTAGATAAACAATTCAGTGGTAAAATAATTCAAATCTATCAAGATTTACAATAAAGTCCAAAATAGAATTAATTCATAGAACCCAAGGTAAATTCAAGATTAAGCAGGTAAAATATGGGTCAACCATGGATTTTAGAACCTGAAATGATCAACAAAATAGTACTTATCAGGGAGTCCGCAATTTTAACCTAATTTTGCAACGGATGTAACTTGTCCGTCGCTATTAGCGACGGGTTTAACCAATTCCGTCGCTAATGTTAGGGTTTTGACCTGTATCGCAATATTAGCGACGGATAATTTATATCCGTCGCTATTCAATGAAAATTTTGTAGTGCATGATAATACTCGGGTCAAACTAGTAGGATGTGAGATCAAGCTTGAATCATGCTAAGAGACCGGAAGAGGAACTAAAAGGAATTTAGATATCTTCACAATGATATTATATTATTCACTTTGGGTTTAAGCTCTTGCTTTGCTCTTGGCTCTACCCAAAAGGCTTTGTGTCAATGAAGATAGTTTACGTCGATCTTTCCATTTCTAGCCAATGTGGATTTTTGATTCATCCCTAATAATCCTCCTCTAAAACGAAGGACCACTATTGGTCTAGGTCTCTCCCACATGACATATGGTTTGGATCATGACTTTGATACCACTTGTTGGGGCCCCAAGTATATGCATATCTTCATAATGATATAATATTATCTACTTTATGCCTAAACCCTCACAGTCTTGCTTTTGGGCTCTTCTCAAAAATGGTCTTGAACATACTTTTCATCCTTTTAAATCCATGATCTTTGTCATTTCTAACTAATATGAGACTTTGATTGATCTCTAATAGAAACGATCCGAGGGTGTAGGGGAACGAGCTGCAGATACACGTAATTCCCATCATACCATTACCCAGTGAAGCCTTTCCCCACTCCCCTAGAGTTGTATTTGTATAAAAGTGTTCACTTATGCGGGTGTAGGTATGCACGCAACATTTCTCTCTACTACCTATCTATTTTCCTTCACTTTTATTTCCCTCTCCTTTTTGATCGCGCAGACCTAACTTAAATTTCGAATAAGTGTCTGTTGGATACGGTTTTTCAAAGCAAAATTTTGATGTCATCGATCATTGAAAGTCAAGTTTGACTTCAAAATCGAAATCTACGTTTGCGTAGATAAATCTGGACTATTTATTTGCTTAAACCGATTAAGGGTGAATGAGAAATTAATTGTTCAAGATATGCTCAAATGAACATTAAGAAAAAAAGATGGGGCTTTAGTCCCACATTGCTAACCGGCGAGAGCCAATGTTTCCTTATATGTGTTCCTGTGCTAATGTTGTTAATACAAAAGCACAGGAGGTCTCTACCCTTGGGCGAGTAGGTGCTCGCACCTGCGAGCCCGCCACCCACCACGCGCGCACGCGCGCAATGGGCGCTTTGTTGCCGCACTTTGCACTTCGCACTTCGCACTTCGCACGTACGCATCGTTGCAAGGAGCATTGAGGTGCTTTAATTTACGCTCCACATGGCGATGACGTGTCGTGATCAGGTGGCACCACGTGGCATTTCGGTGATGAGGCAGCGCCTATGTGGCACGTGACTGTGTAGAAATGATGACTGGATTGGGCGGACAGATGGTGGGCGTCGGATCAAAGATCTGGAGCGTCAGATTCGAATCTGACTGTGAAGAGGGAGGATGGATCTGAGGCATCGGATTAAATGTTCTAATCTGGCGGCTGAGATCAAAATGGGATATGAAGAGTTATGACTCTTCGGATCAAGGGATGAGATTAAAAGACCTTTAAAGGGTTATACCCTTTCATTATGAACGGTCCAGATCTATCCGAACCAAAGGGTACTTACCTCTTCACTCAATATAAATAGATCCCTCCACTTGATCATTTCATTCATTCAAGCATTGCAATCTAAAAGCATTCGCACTCATCCATCTTATGCATCAAGAGTCCAAAAATCCTACGGAAAGGTTCGTCGGTCTCGGAATTTGAAGTGCTACTATTCCGAGACGATGTCGTTATATCTTGGAAACGAATTGCTGCTATCCGTGAGCACCAGTAGCGGAGCAATATCATTTTACGGAGATAGTGTTGAACACTAACCTCGACATAAACCAATCAGTTTGTTTCCTCCGAAAGCAACCTCCCGGAAGATCCAACGGTCGTAAATCGACTAAGTCAAATACCGAGAAGATACAAGTCAGCTACCAACAATCGTAAAATGATATTCGACAAACTGATATGGCCAGAATCAACGATGTACCAACCGCCGTCTCTCACGCTGAGAAGCCGGAGAAATTCAACGGAGCCGACTACAAAAGATGGTAGCAGAAGATGTTGTTCTACCTGACTACGCTGAACCTTGTACGGTTCCTGCGTGAAGACCTGCCAGCCGCTACGGAAGATAATTCCGGGAGCCAGGCTACTCGCGATGCGTGGTCACACGGAGACTTCCTGTGCTGCAATTACGTTCTTAATGCGCTGGACAATGCGCTATATAACGTATATTGCTTGATGGAGACGACCAAGTCACTGTGGGAATCGCTGGAGAAGAAATACAAAACCGAAAACGCTAGACTGAAGAAATTCATCGTCGGTCGGTTTCTGGATTTCAAAATGGTGGATTCCAAGAGCGTCACGTCTCAGGTCCAAGATATGTAACTGATAATGCATGATCTGGATGCCGAAGGAATGCCGCTGAACGAGTCATTCAAAGTTGCTGCGGTAATCGAGAAACTCCCTCCGTCATGGAAGGATTTCAAAAATTACATAAAGCACAAGCAGAAGGAGATGGGACTTGAAGACCTCATCCTGCGGTTGTGAATAGAGGAGGATAATCGAAAATTATCCGACTCTAAAGGAATAATGAGGACAGTCGACGAGATGTCCAACCTGACAGAACCAAAAGCCAAGAAGTCGAAGCAAAGGCTCAAGGCAAAAGGTTCAAGGGCACGTGCTACAATTGTGGAAAGTCAAGACACATGTCTAAAGACTGCAGACTCCCGAAGAAGACAACCAAGAGCCAGAAGAATGTTGCGAACCAAGTCGCAACCTCCACTGGCATAGATCTCAGTGCTCTGGATCTCACTGCGGTCGTGTTCGAAGCCAACTTGGTGGACAACCTGAAGCAGTGGTGGATCGATACTGGAGCAATCCACCACGTCTATTCGGACAAGGCGATGTTCTCCAAGTACACCTCGATAAGTGGAAGAAAGCTCTATGTGGGCAACTTCACGACGCCCTCAATTGTTGAACTCGGGACAGTTGTTCTAAAAATGACGTCTGGGAAGGAGTTAACTCTCATTGATGTGCTCCATGTTCTCGACATCAGGAAGAACTTAGTTTCTGGATCGGCACTTAAAGCCGGATTCAAACTAGTGTTCCGATCCAATAACTTTGTGCTTACGAAGAACGATGTCTTCGTAGGAAAGGGGTATTTAGAATAAAATTTGTTCAAGATAGTCGTAATGACTGTACATCGTAATTTTGATGGTAATAAATTAAAAGCTTCCAGCTATGTTGTTGAGTGTTTTAATTTATGACATGATCGGCTTGGGCATGTCAATAATAATACTCTGAAACGTCTCGTCAAACTAAATTTATTACCGAACATCAATGTTGATGAAACACACAAATACGAAGTGTGCGTGGAGGCGAAAATGACGAGACTATCTTTTCATTAGGTGGAAAGGTCAACAACTCCTCTAGAATTAATACACAGTGATCTATGTGACTTGAAATTCGTGCAAACTAGAGGAGGTAAAAAGTACTTCATTACTTTTATCGATGACTGTACGAGGTTCTGTTATGTCTTTCTTTTAAGAAGTAAAGACGAAGCCCTAGAAGTTTTCAGAACCTATAAAACAGAAGTTGAAAATCAACTTTAAAAACGAATTAAAATAATTCATAGTGATAGAGGTGGAGAATATGGTGCACCGTTTGATGAATTCTGTTCAGAATCTGGAATTATCCATCAGACAATGACACCTTACTCACCTCAATCGAATGGTGTTGCCGAACGTAAAAATCAGACACTAAAGGAAATGATGAATGCCTTGTTGATAAATTCAGGCTTACCCCAGAACTTGTGGGGGGAAGTCATATTATCAGCAAACCACATTCTCAACAAAATCCCTCACAAGAAAAATGATAAAACACCATATGAACTATGGAAAGGTCGCGAGCCATCATACAAATACTTGAAAGTGTGGGGGTGCTTAGCAAAGGTCAAAGTACCTAAGCCAAAGCAAGTTAAGATCAGACCTAAAACGTTCGATGCAATATTTGTCGGATATACCCAAAACAGTAGTGCATATCGCTTCATAGTTCATAAGTCAGACATTCCTGATATTCATGTGGCTACAACCATAGAATCTCGGAATGCAATATTTTTTGAAGACGTGTTCCCAAATAAGAAGGAAAACGTTCAAAATAATGACAACGGAAGTTCTAACAAAGTTAATGTTCCAGAACATAGTTGTCATAAAAGGGTTATTGATGATCAAAGCAAAGAGCCACGTCGGAGCTGTTGGATCGGTGCCGTCGATAGAGGGGGGGTGAATATCGACCGTAAATCTTTCGTGGAAACTTCCGATTGTATACTTACGAATATTTGTTCTAAACAGAGCGTTAGTAGCACAGCGGAAAACAAAACGAAATAAAGTAAAGAACGACACAAATTGCACACGGGATTTTACTTGGTTCTCGACCCCCTAGGGTCAGTACATCCAAGGCCTAAGCACGGGAATGCCTGTCCACTAATGGTCTCCTTTCCGAACTTTCCGAAGGCGGAGAAACCCGTCTCACAGTACAAGAGTTACAAACAAAAGATAGATAAATTGAAATGCAGAATGTAAACTCAAACCGAACAAACAGATTGAAACTCGACCGATTTGGACCTCCGAAGTGCCGCGCACTTCCTCCTGGAGCCTCCTAGTCGTAGAGCTTCATCGTTAGCGCTTTGTCGTCACTTGGGAAGCTTAGAATGGTTTCGGAAAGTTGTGTTCTGAGCCTTGGGGTCGAAGCACCTTTTATAGTCCTCATTAGGGCGCCTGTGATCACTGGGGCGCCACATAGGGATTGGTCAAAGCTTATCTCCCTGCTGAACTCGCTGCAGCAGATAAAGCCCATGACCAGGGCGCCTTGGACCATTGAGGTGCCTCGAAGAGCTTGGTCAAAGCTTATCTCTGCTTCGAACTCACAGCAGCAGATCCAGCTTTCAACCAGGGCGCCTGTGATATAGGGGGCGCCTAGCTCCATTAGGGCGCCTCCTTCAATGGGGGCGCCTAGCATCCCTTTTCCAGCCTTGTTTGTTTGGTTGTTTGCCTACTTTTTCTTTACTTTTAGGTACCTGCAAGATACATAAATACAAGGCAAACATGTAGATAATCTTAACCTTAAGGAACATGGTTCTGACTTCGAATTTCCGCTAAACCCTAGGTTGAACCAACACAAGTTCCCACCCCTGGGAACGCGCCTTTCACCTACTCCTCTCAGGAGATGGTTGCCACCTAGTCCATTCGGGTGGACTTTTGCTTAGCTTCACTCACCAGGACTTTTTCCCAATCCTGCGACCAGGACTTAGTGTCTAACTTCACTCATCAGGACTTTTGCCCAGCTTCACTCACCAGGTCTTAGTTGTTGATGCAGTCTGGCCCGGTTGTTGTTTTGGTGTTTGACAATGATTTAAGTTTGGTTGAGCGAATTTGGGTTAAAGTCCTGGTCGGGGACTGGGCATGAAACCCTGGTGAGTGAAGCCAGGTCCTAGCTTGTGAAGCTAGGTTGAAATCTCAGTGAGTGAAGCCAGGTGATTGGAAATCCCGGTGAGTGAAGCCGGGTCCTGGTGAGTGAAGTCAGGTGATTGGAAATCCCGATGAGTGAAGCCGGGTCCTGGTGAGTGAAGTCAGGTGATTGGAAATCCCGGTGAATGAAGTCGGGTCCTAGTGAGTGAAGCCAGGTGTTGGAAATCTCGGTGAGTGAAGCCGAGTCCTGGTGAGTGAAGCCAGGTGGTGAAAAGTCCTAATTCGGAAGGTTGGGTGAAAAGTCCTAGCTTGGAGGGCTAGGTGAAAAGTCCTAACTTGGAGGGTTAGGTGAAAAGTCCCAACTGGAGGGTTAGGTGAAAAATCCTAGCTTGGAGGGCTAGGTTGGATGAAGGTCTAACTCGGAGGGGTTGGGTGAAAAGTCCTAGCTTGGAAGGCTAGGTGAAAAGTCCTAGCTTGGAGGGCTAGGTGAAAAGTCCTAACTTGGAGGGTTAGGTGCAAATTCCCAACTTGGAGAGTTAGATTGAAAAATCCTTAGCTTGGAGGGCTAAGGTGAATGAAATCCTAGATTGGAAGGCTAGGTATGCGTCCCTGGATCGGTCTGGTGACCGATCAGGGAGTTGGCACGCTGCTCCTTCATGGATCGGTCTGGTGACCGATCAGGGAGTGTGTGTTTCACTCACTGCACAGCTCCTGATCGGTCTGGTGACCGATCAGGGAGCGAACAGTGAGTTGAGTTCCCTTGCTAATCAGGTCCAGAACGGTCCGGTGACCGATTAGTGACTTAGGATTTGATTAAAGAATCACTGTTCACTCAAGCCTGATTGGTCTGGTGACCGATCAGGCTGGAGCCTGATTGGTCTGGTGACCGATCAGGCAGGAGCCTGATTGGTCTGGTGACCGATCAAGCAGGAGCCTGATTGGTCTGGGGACCAATCAGGAGTGTGCAGAAACTGCTGGATCAGTCTGGTGACTGATCAGGCTCCTCCCTGATCGGTCTGGGGACCGATCAGGAGCAGAACTTTAATTCAAATATGCTGTCAGAAGTCTGTTTTCACTGTCGATTCTCTGCTACTTGCTGATTTCTTTTTGATATGCATTGCTTAGCCTCTGTTGGAGTGTGCAGGTGATAGCAGGCGATTCAAACACTCAAGGAGGGTCAATGGGAGGCTTTCCTTGGAGCAGGTTTGGATCTATTGTGTTTTCAGGTCTCAACGGCGTCTGGCGCAACTGGCAACTGACGAAGGCGCGGCTGGCAACTGACGGAGGCTCAGCTGGAGGAGTGTCCAGTGGACTGAGTGCTCAGAGAGGTCAGTGGGTCAGGGTGTGAGTCAGTGGTGCTGATGGAGCTGGCGACGTTGAGCAGGAGCTTAAGAGACAATGATGGATGCAGAGGAGCGGAGGCGAACAAGACAGAAACTTGGGAAGTTGGCTGGGCTGTGTTCGTGCTCTCTGTTGCTTTGTGCTTAAGCGATCTTGTTGCATTCCTGTGAGAGCTTAGTGAGTGTTGCTTCTTGTGTGATCTCCTGTACTCAAGTTCCATCATCCGTGAGATCTGTGGAGAGGTTTCTCCACCAAGAAGGAGGCTCTATCTTATCCGGTGTTCACCGGGGCTTGATCTGCCGACGATCAAGGGATCGCCCACCTTACGGGCACGCCAAGGAGTAGGGGCAAGTTATCCCCGAACCTTGTACATCTTCGTCTTAGCGATCTGGTTTGCTTTCTTTCTTTGTATTGTTCTGTTTGTGTTGTTTGCTTCTGCTGCTACTAACCTGATCACGTAGAAGTATCAAAGAGCAAGAAATAGTGATTGACTATATTCACCCCCCCCCTCTATAACCATCTCGTTCCCAACGGACTTAGTGTCTAACTTCACTCATCAGGACTTTTGCCCAGCTTCACTCACCAGGTCTTAGTGTCCAGCTTCACTCACCAGGACTTAGTGCCCAATTCCTCGAACTAGGTCTTCGGTGCCCAACCCTTGGTCAGGACTTAGTGCCTAATTCTTCGAACCAGGACTTCGTGCCTAGGATAACTAGGACTTTAGTTCACTTTGGTTTCAGTTTTCTTGACTACCCTTCCCTTGTTCAATGTATCACTGAGTTAAGCATATTGTCAAACATTGAAACACTTAGAGGAGGACATCACTGATGCATCTTGCACCAATAATCTCTCCCTTTTTGATGTTTGACAATATCTTAAGTTAGATTGGTTGAAAGGGCTAAATTGCAACCCTTGGGATCAAATGAAAAAACTAATCTAAGTTTTGAAAATACATTTTGATCCTTTGGGGAAAAATATTTCTAACATAAGCTCACTCTCCCCTTTTTTGAAGAAAAACATTTTGATTTTCATTGATCCTTGGAAAAAAATGAAAATTTTCTAACTTAAGCTCACTCTGCCCCTTTGTCATACATCAAAAATCACCATAACACTTGCACCAACACTGAAAACATTTTGTTCTTGTGAAAATACTTAGTATAAATTTTTGAAAACATAGTATAAAGCTAAGTACTTAACTTACACCCAAAAAAAATTTTACTTGGAAGGATATTGTGCACTTTGGAAAAATATTGTGTATTTGTAGGAACATATTTTGAACTTCGAAAATTCTTGCACTTAGAAAACTATTGGCATAGAAAAAACTTTTATTTAGAAGAGATTTTTCAAAACCAATCGCACTTATATAAATATTTTCACTTGACAAATAGTGCATTTCGAAGAATATTTTTTTTAAAAAAATGTTAGTATTTTGAAAAATATTTGCACTCTTAAAAATACTTGTACTATGTGAACATTGGTGCCTTTTTGGAACCATTTTGAAAAATATTTTGAATATTTTGTAAGTACTTTTGAAAAATATTTGAGCTTTTAAAAAGTGCAAGTACTTTTGAAACATATTATGCATTATTTTTGAAAAATATTAGTACTTTTAAGAGATATTATGCATTTTTGAAATAATATAAGTATTTTTGAAAAATATTATGAACTTGAAAAGAGTCATTTTGAAAAATATTATGAGTTTGAAACACATAAGTATTTTACAAAAATATAAGTTCTTTGAAAAATATTGTTTAAAACATAATATTTTACTTGACTTGGTTTCTTTTCCAGTCTAACACAATCCTAGGAAACTTTGTTAACTACAAGGATATTTCCTAAGTGTCCTGGAAATTCTCCAACCCAAGTAAATATTATTTTTAAAAAGTATTTCAAAACAATTTTATAAGTCACAAAAATTTTGAAAAATAGAATAATAGTATTTTGAAAGACAAATTACTTATACTTTCAATAGGATTTTGAAAATATAGTGCACGAAAATATATTATTTTGAAATGTTTAATAACTCTTTTAATTTGACCTCCCCCTAAACTTGACCCAGTCCTAGGAAGCTTGTTGACCACAAGTGCTCTTCCTCTGAGTCCTTAGGGTTTGGTTCAGACCAAATGAATTATCTAATAATTCCAAAAAGTAATTGTCAAAGAAAATACTTGTTAGAAATAATTTCTTTTTGATTTAGACTCCCCCTAAATTTGACACATCTTCGGGGTCCTTGTAGATCATTAAGTAGACCTCCTTTGTGTCTTTAGGGTTTATCAAAATCAAAAGAATAGCTTTGAATGACAGTATGATAATTTTTAAAAGGATAAGTTTTTAGAAAATTTAACTTAGAATGAGAATAACTTTTAAAGCATAAGCTTTGAAAACATAAGTGATAGTGATTTAAAGCACCATTTTTGAAAAATTCAAAAGAAAACAAAAAAAAACTCCCCCTGACACCAACACCGTTTGACTCTATCTAAGTGTCTTCAGGGACTTTAGTGTTGACCTAAGAGGCTTGTGTCTAATTGTGTAGGTCAAACAACTTTTCAAAAGAATATAATTTTTGAAAATCTATCATATATAATCAATCAGACAAGCATGAATTTCATAAAAATATTATTATGTTGAAGCACTATTTTGAAAATATATTTTAAGAAAAATATTCTAACAACTTTGAAAAATATTTTTCAATTTATTAGTCCTTAACATCACACCTATTCTAGATGTCTCAATACAGCAAGCATGGTTGCCTTATGGGTGCATTGTGAGATGCTTGAATTATTTTTCTTAATTCATTGTTAAATTTAAGATTTAATTGAAACTTGTGTTAGATTCAAATTTATCAAATAGTAAAGTAAATTTGATTTTCGATAATCGACTTCTAGGTCTTAGCAAGGCATAGGGTCCTTCTTTGGTCGTAGCCTTATTGGAACAACAACCCTTTCCTTGACAAAGCCTTTTATCAAAAATTCATTTTCAAATTACTTCTTGAAAAATTTTGGTCTAACTAGCTTAGGTTTTGGATCGGTAGCTTCGGCTAGTTCCACCAGACGGCTTCCCTAACGTACTATCATCTCACCTCCACCTAATACTAGGTTGTTCAAGTTTCAACTACTCTTTTTCTTATAACCGTTCTAAGTCATGCATAAAATTAAACGTGAATGACATGACATATATTTTAAGAAAATTGCATATGCATGACATGACAGTTATGCATGAGTCAAACAAGTTAAATTATTTTACTTAAGTTTCTAATGATATATCAAATTCTCAATTTAATACATATCGTGTGAACCCGCGAATATGTCAACCCACTTCGACATATTTAGTTTTATTAAATTAATTGTTGCGGTTTGGATAAGATTTTATTTAGTCCGAGTTTATTTAAGAATTAATTGGAATTGAATTAATTAAGGATTAATTGAAGTTGAACTAATTAAATTAAGAATAAAAATTAAGGATTAATTAATTAAGTTTAAATTAAGGATTTTATCTAAGTTTAAGTTATTTAGAGTTAAAATAAAAAATTAAAGTTAAATTAAGAATTAATTTGTGAATTTAATTAAGAGTTAATTACAGTTAAATTAATTAAGGATTAATAAAAATTAATTTAATTAAGGATTAATTTGGTTAATTAAGATTGAATTTGAATTAATCAAGATTTAAATTGATTAAGAATTAATTAAGGTTGAAATAATTAAAGATTAATTAAGGTTAGAATAATTAAGGTTAAAATGATTGATTAATAATTGTGGGTTTAATTTCATCATTTTCATTATTTTAAAAATTTCTGATTCATTTACTATTTCAGTTTTATTTATCTTTTCAAATTTTTCTAATAATTCTGATTTATTTGAGTCTTTGTGAATTTTATTAATTATAGCGTTGATCTCAGAAACTTCATCTTCCTCCTCATCCTCATCACATTCTTCAATATCCTCATAGTAGGTGGAGTAATTTGGACCACTAGTTAATGTTTTGTAATAATTTTCAGGATTATCCAAGACAGTAATTAAACTATTATCTAAAAGAATTTTATCTCCATTATCCTCAGAATTATCCTCATAACAATCATCAAAAATATTTTCAATATTTTCAGGATTAATCTCACAATTTTCAGAGTTAATTTCAGAATTATCAGTAAAATTTTCAAATTTGAATTCAGAATTATCATTAAAATTTTCAGATTTGAATTCAGAGTTATCAGTAAGATTTTCAAATTTAAATTCAAAGTTATTAGTAAGATTTTCAAATTTGAATTCAGAGTTATCAGTGAGATTTTCAAATTTGAATTCAGAGTTATTAGTAAGATTTTCAAATTTAAATTCAGAGTTATTAGTAAGATTTTCAAATTTAAATTCAGAGTTATTAGTAAGATTTTCAAATTTGAATTCAGAGTTATCAGTAAGATTTTCAAATTTAAATTCAGAGTTATTAGTAAGATTTTCAAATTTGAATTCAGAGTTATCAGTAAGATTTTCAAATTTGAATTCAGAGTTATCAGTAAGATTTTCAAATTTGAATTTAGAGATATCAGTAAGATTTTCAAATTTGAATTCAGAGTTAATTTTAGTAAAATTAATTTCAGAATCAATTTCAGAGTTAACCGTAAAATTATTAGAATTAATTTCAGAATTAACTTTATCAGAATTAATTCTAGAAATTGTTGAATTAACATTAAAGATTAAACAGTTAATTTCTAATACTTTAATAATATCTACATTTTCTAATTGAGCATGCAAAATATTAATCTGACTATGCAGTAAATTTAACTTCTCAGAAAAATTATCAAACTTATCATACGATTGTGCAGGAAATTGAGAATTTCTAGGAATGTAAATTTTGTGTACCTTCGCCGGACATTTATTCTTATATTGTCCGTACTTTTCGCATTTGAAGCACCGTATTTGACTCTTATCCTTCCAGATTCCGGGCGATGGTGCCTCCTTTGCTTCCAGTGGTGTAGACCGAGTCTTACGAGTAGTTCACTGATTTTTATAGTGCCCTCTCTCCCTGCACTTGAAACATATTATATGGAATCTAAAAATTGACATTTAAAATAAAATGTACCTGATTCACCCCTGGGCTCCCCCTCAACTCCTGGCGTCTTTGCTCCGTCGGCGGTTAGTCCGGTGAAGAGCGGTCTGGCTCTGATACCACTTGTTGGATCGGTGTCGTCGATAGAGGGGGGGGTGAATATCGACCATAAATCTTTCGCGGAAACTTCCGATCGTATACTTACGAATATTCGTTCTAAACAGAGCGTTAGTAGCACAGCGGAAAACAAAACGAAATAAAGTAAAGATCGACACAAATTGCACACGGGATTTTACTTGGTTCCTGGCCCCCCAGGGTCAGTACATCCAAGGCCTAAGCACGGGAACGCCCGTCCACTAATGGTCTCCTTTCCGAACTTTCTGAAGGCGGAGAAACCCGTCTCACAGTGCAAGAGTTACAAACAAAAGATAGATAAATTGAAATGCAGAATGTAAACTCAACCCGAACAAACAGATTGAAACTCAGTCGATCTGGACCTCCGAAGTGCCGCACACTTCCTCCTGGAGCCTCCTAGTCGTAGTGCTTCGTCGTTAGCGCTTTGTCGTCACTTGGGAAGCTTAGAATGGTTTCGGAAAGTTGTGTTCTGAGCCTTGGGGTCGAAGCCCCTTTTATAGTCTTCATTAGGGCGCTTGTGATCACTGGGTGCCACACAGGGCTTGGTCAAAGCTTATCTCCGCGCCAAACTCACCGCAGCAGATAAAGCCCTTGACCAGGGTGCCTTGGACCATTGAGGTGCCTCGAAGAGCTTGCTCAAAGCTTATCTCTGCTTCGAACTCACAGCAACAGATCCAACTTTCAACCAGGGCGCTTGTGATATAGGGGGCGCCTAGCTCCATTAGGGCGCCTCCTTCAATGGGGGCGCCTAGCAGCCCTTTTCCAGCCTTATTTTTTTGGTTGTTTGCCTGCTTTATCTTTACTTTTATGTACCTGCAAGATACATAAATACAAGGCAAACATGCAGATAATCTTAACCTTAAGGAACATGGTTCTGACTTCGATTTCCACGAAACCCTAGGTTGAACCGACGCAAGTTCCCACCCCTGGGAACGCGCCTTTCACCTACTCCTCTCAGGAGACGGTTGCCACCCAGTCCATTCGGGTGAACTTTTGGCTAGCTTCACTCACCAGGACTTTTGCCCAATCCTACGACCAGGACTTAGTGCCTAACTTCACTCATCAGGACTTTTGCCTAGCTTCACTCACCAGGTCTTAGTGTCCAGCTTCACTCACCAGAACTTAGTGCCCAATTCCTCGAACCAGGTCTTCGGTGCCCAACCCTTGGTCAGGACTTAGTGCCCAATTCTTCGAACCAGGACTTCATGCCCAACCCTTGGTCAGGACTTAGTGCCCAATCCATAATCAGGACTTAGTGCCCAATTCTTCGAACCAGGACTTCGTGTTGGTGCAAGTTGCATCAGTAATGTCCTCCTCTAAATGTTTCAATGTTTGAAAATATGCTTAAGTCAGTGATATATTGAACAAGGGAAGGGTGAGTGAAGAAAACTAGACCAAGGTGAACCAAAGTCCTAGTTAACCTAGGCACGAAGTCCTGGTTCGAAGAATTGGGCACTAAGTCCTGATCATGGATTGGGCACGAAGACCTGGTTCGAGGAATTGGGCACTAAGTCCTGGCCGAGGGTTGGGCACCGAAGACTTGATTCGAGGAATTGGGCACGAAGACCTGGCCGAGGGTTGGGCACCGAAGTCCTGGACTTAGGGTTTGGGCACGAAGTCTTGGTCCGAGGGACTGAGCAACTTAGCTGAGCAATGACTAAGGACAGAAGTAGAGACGGGTCAGGGTTCGGACGTCTCGAGATCCGAGAGTATCGAAGGCTAAGCAAAAGTCCACCCGAAGGACTGGGTGGCAACCGTCTCCTGAAAGGAGTAGGTGAAAGGCGCATTCTCGGGGAATGGAACTTGCGTCGGTTCGACCTAGGGTTTCGTGAAAATTCGAAGTCAGAACCAAGTCCTTAAGGTTAAGAATGTGTGTATATTTGCTTTATATTTTTTGTATCTTGCAGGTACCTAGAATGGAAGACAAAGCAGACAAAAAATACACAATGGGGCTGGAACACAGCCAAGCTAGGCACCCCCATTGATGGGGGCGCCCAAAAGGATCTAGGCACCCCCATCAACAGGGGCACCTAGGTCAAAGAAGAAAAATTGCTTCAGTCGAAGAAGGCAGAACAGACTTCCATTCAGGCGCCCGGGATGATACAGGCGCCCATGTTGAAAGCTGTATTTACTGCTGCGAGTTCGAAGCAGAGATAAGCTTTCATTCAGGCGCCTGGGAGGTCCAGGGTGCCCTGGTCAAAGGTTCTATCAGCTGCGACGAGTTCGGAGCAGAGATAAGGTTTAACCAAGCCCTATAGGGCGCCCCCATCAACACAGGCGCTGGTATGAAGCCTATAAAAGGGGCTTCGACCCCTCAGCTTGAAATACAACTTCCAAGATCCATTCTGAGCGTTCTAACTAACGAAAAAGTGACAACGACGAGGCTCTACGACCGGGAGGCTCCAGGAGGAAGTGTGCGTCACTTCGGAGGTCCAGATCGGCCGAGTCTTCGACGTTAATTGTTTTGGTTTGCGTTTATTATTCTGCACTCAATTTCATATACTTTTGTTTGTAATTATTGCACTGTAAGACGGGTTTCTCCGCCTTCGGAAAGTCCGGAAAGGAGACCAATAGTGGACGGGTGTTCCCGTGCATAGGCCTTGGATGTACTGACCCTGGGGGGTCGGGAACCAAGTAAAAAATCCCGCATGCAATCTGTGTCGTTTATTCTGTTCGTTATTTCTATTGTTTTTCCACTACGACTAACGCTCTGTTTAGAACGAAAAGTTTACGATTTACCGCGAAGATTTCTGAGTCGATATTCCCCCCCTCTATCGACGACACTGGTCCTACACTTCGTGCCTAGGATAACTAGGACTTTGGTTCACTTTGGTCCAGTTTTCTTAACTACCCTTCCCTTATTCAATATATCACTGACTTAAGCATATTGTCAAACATTGAAACACTTAGAGGAGGACATCACTGATGCATCTTGCACCAATAGGAGAAAACGGGCTAGAAATAGTTCGGGCCAGATTTCATGACATTCATGTCAGAAATGGACCCATGAACACTAAGCGAAGCTCTCTCTGGTCCCGACGCCCCATTGTGGAAAGAAGCTGTCAATAGTGAAATCGAGTCCATCATGAATAACCATACTTGGGAATTAGTAGACCTTCCTTCTGGTACTAAACCATTAGGTTGTAAGTGGATACTAAAACGCAAGTATAAAGCTGATGGATCGGTTGACAAGTATAAGGTCAGACTTATAGCTAAAGGGTACAAGCAACAGGAAGACCTTGATTACTTCGATACCAACTCACCGGTTACAAGGATTACGCCCATACGAGTGATGATAGTCATTGCAGCATTGTATGACCTTGAAATACACCAAATGGATGTTAAGACTGCTTTCTTAAATAGTGAGTTGGAAGAAGAAATCTACATGGAGCTACCCGAGGGGTTTATAGCTCCTGGAACTGAGGGAAATGTGTGTCAACTTGTTAAGTCGTTGTACGGACTTAAACAAGCGCCAAAGCAATGACACGAAAAATTTGACAAAATAATGCTGTCAAACGAATTCAGAATAAATGAATGTGACAAATGCATTTATGTCAAAAACACACCTGAGAGTTATGTAATCGTCTGTCTATACGTAGACGACATGCTCATAATGAGAAGTAATCATGATATCATTATGAATACTAAGAAAATGTTGACCAATAGTTTCGACATGAAAGATATGGGTCTAGCAGATGTCATATTGGGAATTAAAATTCTCAGGACGTCCGATGAGATAGTTTTAACACAATCCCATTATGTAGAGGCAGTATTGAAAAGATTCAATGCATACGATTTTTCTACTGTAAAAATACCTATGGATCTAAGTCAACACTTAGCGAAAAACCATGGTGAACCCATATCGCAATTGGAATATTCCCGGATAATTGGCAGTCTGATATATCTCACAAACTATACTCGTCCGGATATTGCCTGTGTGGTCAACAAACTGAGTCGTTTTACGAGAAATCCAAACGACATCCATTGGAAAACACTGATGCGAGTTCTTAGATATTTAAAATATACTATGAACTACGGATTACATTACGGAAGGTATCCCACAGTCTTGGAGGGATATTGTGATGCTAATTGGATCTCCGATACAAAAGACTCCAAATCCACTAGTGGATATGTATTCACGATCGGTGGGGGAGTAGTATCTTGGAAATCCACTAAGCAAACATGCATAGCTCGGTCAACAATGGAATCCGAGTTTATAGCACTTAACAAAGCAGCCGAAGAAGATGAATGACTACGGAATTTCTTGGGAGATATTCCGAGCTGGACAAAACTTGTTCCCGCTGTACTTATCCACTGTGATAGTCAATCGGCAATTGGAAGGGCACAGAGTAGTATGTATAATGGTAAGTCACGACATATACGTTGTCGACATAATACCATTAGGCAGTTAATTTCGAACGGAGTGATTGCAATCAATTATGTCAAATCTAAGGATAATTTGGCAAATCCCCTAACGAAGGGGCTAAATCGAGATCAAGTATACTGCTCATCAAGAGGAATGAGATTGAAAATCTACAACTAAAAACAACTGTAGCGGTAACCCGACCTTGTTGACTGGAGATCCCAAGATCTTGGTTCAATGTGACAACGAAGTTACAGAAGTTGTGTAACAACACAAGATAAATAATTATCTCTACTATCCCAATCCTAGGATGATTTGGTGTTGTTCTACCACATGTAGTGAGAATAAGCTTATGCTTTTAATGACTTCTATACCTTTAAGGTGGAAGATGGTAGGATACTCTTGATAGAAGTGTCACCTATGTAAGTGTGAAGACAGACCGCTTCAATGAAACACTCATGAATCCAAGATGGTGTCCATGGCCGAAACGGAACCAACAATGAGAACCAAAAGTGGGTGAGATAAGTCTCTATGTGGGTGTTATTGTCTGAGTATACACCAACAGCTGAGCAGTTCAAGACATCACGTTCACTGCGGAGCCTAGTATGCTCGATATCATTCCACTACGGAAGGTTCAAAGTCACAAGCTACCTTTCCCGATGCATTGACTTATCGATTGGACTCTTGTAAAATGTCAATATACATACATGCAATACATGTATTAATTTTCATTTATGTGGGGGATTGTTAGATATGATTTTACAAAGCAAAATTTGATGCCATCGATCGTTGAAAGTCAAGTTTGACTTCAAAATCGAAATCTACGTTTCGCGTAGATAAATCTGGACTATTTATTTGCTCAAAACCGATTAAGGGTGAATGAGAAATTAATTGTTTAAGATACATTCAAATGAACATTAAGGAAAAAAGATAGGACTTTAGTCCCACATTGCTAACCGGCGAGAGCCAGTGTTTCCTTATATGTGTTCCTGTGTTAATGTTGTTAATACAAAAGCACAGGAGGTCTCTACCCTTGGGCGAGTAGGTGCTCGCACCTGCGAGCCCGCCACCCGCCACGCGCACACACGCGCAATGGGCGCTTCGTGATCAGGTGACGCCACGTGGCATGTCGGTGTGACATGTCATGATCAGGTGGCGCCACGTGACATATCTGTGACGAGGCAGTGCCTATGTGGCACGTGACTGTGTAGAGAACGATGACTGAATTGGGCGAACAGATGGTGGGCGTCGGATCAAAGATCTGGAGCGTCAGATTCGAATCTGACTGTGAAGAGAGAGGATGGATCTGAGGCGTCGGATTAAATGTTCTAATCTGACGGCTGAGATCAAGATGGGATCTGAAGAGTTATAACTCTTCAGATCAAGGGACGAGATTAAAAGACCTTTAAAGGGTTATACCCTTTCATTATGAACGGTCCAGATCTGTCCGAACCAAAGAGTACTTACCTCTTCACTCAATATAAATAAATCCCTCCACTTGATCATTTCATTCATTCAAGCATTGCAATCTAAAAGCATTCGCACTCATCCATATTATGCTTCAAGAGTCCAAAAAGCCTACGGAAAGATTCACCGGTCTCGGAATTTGAAGTGCTACTATTCCGAGACGACGTCGTTGTATCTTAGAAATAAATTACTGCTATCCGTGAGCACCAGTAACGGAGCAATATCGTTTTACGGAGATAGTGTCGAACACTAATTTCGACGTAAACCAAGCAGTTTGTTTCCTCCGAAATAACTTTCTAGAAGATCCGACGGTCATAAATCGACCAAGTCAAATCCCGAAGAGATATAAGTCAACTACCAACAGTGTCTTACAAAGGTTGACCTTAGCCTCCCTTTTAATCTTTGTTGGTGTTTCTAGCTTTCTCAGATTGTTCATCATCGCTGGAGGTTTTTACAGGAGCTGCAGAGACCTTGGCCGGAGCTTTACTTTCTCTCACCAAGGGCCTTAGAGCGTCTTCGCCGCTCACGCTACAACAACCAATCCGACAAGAGCAACCTCGTTGGCGTCTGACAGGCAAGAAGGATCGATTTGATTATGATGCACAGAGGTTCATCTCCTGATATTAACTTCATTATTCGTCGTTCACGGTAAATTTTGATGGGATTGGATCCATCAGACTCATATTTTATCCAACTTTATTAATTATTTTTTTAAAAGGATTTTTTTTATAGAAATTATTATTAAACGTATCATAATGATCGATGTATTTAAACTTTATTTATTAGAAGTTCTCTAATAAATAAATTTAATTAATTCCTCTAATCAATAAATTTAATTTATTTGTTACTGAATCAAATGACCATCGATAAATACCATCTAATTTCTTAATTAATTCCATTGAAAATACAAATATTGTCCTTCACTTAATACTTTGTACGTAGGCGTTTACAAAATCAAATCAAATCCAATCAATATTTTCTTCGGCAATTTACCAAAGGGCGTACCTAAGTATTGATATTTACCAAAAAGCGTACCATGGTTTCAATGTTACCAAAAGGCGTACATATTTTAGTAAACTTCCTCTTATACCCCTACCGACAAGTACTGCATGCAATTCTCTTTCCCTTTCTCTTTCTCATTGTCAGTAACGAATTTTGATACGGACCATAAAAAGATGTTCCTTTATATTTTGATAATAATATTATGGAACCTTTCTCAAAACAAAAAAAATATTGAAATTAATTAAAATATTTTTATTAAATTAAAACTAAAAGAACATTTCAGCCGCCCACGTTGGGCCTGAAATGGTTCCATTTCAGGCTCAACGTGGGGCTGAAATGTTTCCATTTCAGGCCCAACGTGTCCAATATTAAGGGACTTTTCTCAATTCTTTGTTATTACATTTTAACATCTCGGAGAAGTCTAAATAAACAATGGATAGTAAATTTGAACTCCTTGTAACCTCAGAAATCCACAGGAACTGAAATTTTTACAATCGGAGCTCTCTAGGTCAATCAGTGGCCTTTTAGGGTCATTGGGGATGAAATGGAAACATTTCAGCCCCACATTGGGGCCTGAAATGGAATCATTTCAGGCCCAACGTGGGGCTGAAATGGAATCATTTTCAGCCCCAACGTGCCCAATATTAAGAGTTTTTTTTCGATTCTTTGTTATTACATTTTAATACCTCGGAGAAGTCCAAATAAATAATGGATAGCAAATTTGAACTCCTTGTAACCTCAGAAATCCATAGGAACTGAAATTTTTACAATCGGAGTTCTCTAGGTCAATCAGTGACCTTTTAGGGTCATTGGGGCTGAAATGAAAACATTTCAGCCCCAATGACACTAAAAGGTCACTGATTGACCTAGAGAGCTCCGATTGTAAAAATTTCAGTTTCTGTGGATTTCTGAGGTTACAAGGAGTTCAAATTTGCTATCCATTTTTTATTTGGACTTCTCTGAGGTGTTAAAATGTAATAATGAAGAACCGCGAAGAAATCACACATTAGGCCTTTTAGGGTCATTGGGCCTGAAATGCTTGGACACCTATTGCATTGGTGATATCTAATATATAGATGTTTGGACACCTAAAACATCATCTCCTACCTCTGACCTCTCTATTCATATAGAATTTTCAGAAATCCAGATATGGGAGGTCCATCAGTGGGTTTTGGTCAAAACTCACTGATATTTCTAAACTACTCCTATTTGATTGGTGATATCTAATATATAGATGGTTGGACACCTAAAACATCATCTCCTACCTCTAACCTCTCTATTCATATGGAGTTTTCAGAAATCCAGATATGGGAGGTCCATCAGTGGGTTTTGAGCAAAACCCACTGATGGAACTAAACTAAACCTATAGCTTGGAAAAAAATAAAAATTTGAGGTTATGGACACCTAAAATACTTTCTCCAACCTCATCCCTAACTTTTTAGCTGGGGGTTTCAGAAATCCAAATATGTGAGGTCCATCAGTGGGTTTTGAGCAAAACCCACTCATGGAACTAAACTAGACCTATAGCTTTGGAAAAAATAAAAATTTTAGGTTATGGACACCTAAAATAATTTCTCCAACCTCATCCCTAACTTTTTAGCTGAGGGTTTCAGAAATCCAGATATGGGAGGACCATCAGTGGGTTTTTAAAAAAACCCACTGATGGAACTAAACTAGACCTATAACTTTGAAAAAAATAAAAATTTGAGGTTATGGACACCTAAAATACTTTCTCCAACCTCAACAATAACTTTTTAGCTGGGGGTTTCAGAAATCCAGATATGGGAGGTCCATCAGTGGGTTTTGAGCAAAACCCACTGATGGAACTAAACTAGACCTATAGCTTTGAAAAAAATAAAAATTTGAGGTTATGGACACCTAAAATACTTTCTCCAACCTCATCCCTAACTTTTTAGCTGAGAGTTTCAGAAATCCAGATATGGGAGGTCCATCAGAGGGTTTTGAGCAAAACCCACTGATGGAACTAAACTAGACCTATAGCTTTGGAAAAAATAAAAATTTTAGGATATGGACACCTAAAATACTTTCTCCAACCTCATCCCTAACTTTTTAGCCGGGGGTTTCAGAAATCCAGATATGGGAGGTCCATCAGTGGGTTTTGAGCAAAACCCACTGATGGAACTAAACTAGACCTATAACATTAGAAAAAATAAAAATTTGAGGTTATGGACACCTAAAATACTTTCTCCAACCTCAACAATAACTTTTTAGCTGGGGGTTTCAGAAATCCAGATATGGGAGGTCCATCAGTGGGTTTTGAGCAAAACCCACTGATGGAACTAAACTATACCTATAGCTTTGAAAAAAATAAAAATTTGAGGTTATGGACACCTAAAATACTTTCTCCAACCTCAACCCTAACTTTTTAGCTGAGGGATTCAGAAATCCAGATATGGGAGGTCCATCAGTGGGTTTTGAGCAAAACCCACTGATGGAACTAAACTAGACCTATAGCTTTGAAAAAAATAAAAATTTGAGGTTATGGACACCTAAAATACTTTCTCCAACCTCATCCCTAACTTTTTAGCAGGGGGTTTCAGAAATCCAGATATGGGAGGTCCATCAGTGGGTTTTGAGCAAAACCCACTGATGGAACTAAATTAGACCTATAGCTTTGAAAAAAATAAAAATTTGAGGTTATGGACACCTAAAATACATTCTCCAACCACTTTGTTATTACATTTTAACACCTTGGAGATGTCCAAATAAACAATGGATAGCAAATTTGAACTCCTTGTAACTTCAGAAATCCACAGGAACTGAAATTTTTACAATCGGAGCTCTCTAGGTCAATCAATGACCTTTTAGGGTCATTGGGGCTGAAATGGAAACATTTCAGCCCCACGTTGGGCCTGAAATGATTCCATTTCAGGCCCACGTTGGGCCTGAAATGGAACCATTTCAGGCCCAATGACCCTAAAAGGCCTAATGTGTCAAAATCCACTGATTGACATACAGAGCTCCGATTGTAAAAATTTCAGTTCCTGTGGATTTCTGAGGTTACAAGGAGTTCAAATTTGTAATCCATTATTTATTTGGACTTCTCCGAGGTGTTAAAATGTAATAATGAAGAACCGAGAAGAAATCACACATTAGGCCTTTTAGGGTCATTGGGCCTGAAATGGTTGGACACTTATTGCATTGGTGATATCGAATATATAGATGGTTGGACACCTAAAACATCATCTCCTACCTCTGACCTCTCTATTCATATGGAATTTTCAGAAATTCAGATATGGGAGGTCCATCAGTGTGTTTTGGTCAAAACTCACTGATATTTC
This sequence comes from Boesenbergia rotunda, assembly GCA_024364735.1. Lineage (NCBI taxonomy): Eukaryota > Viridiplantae > Streptophyta > Magnoliopsida > Zingiberales > Zingiberaceae > Boesenbergia > Boesenbergia rotunda. The sequence goes on from JAGFNQ010000164.1 coordinate 549,553, forward strand.
TAAACTACTCCTATTTGATTGGTGATATCTAATATATAGATGTTTGGACACCTAAAATATCATCTCCTACCTCTACCCTCTCTATTCATATGGAGTTTTCAGAAATCCAGATATGGGAGGTCCATCAGTGGGTTTTGAGCAAAACCCACTGATGGAACTAAACTAAACCTATAGCTTTGAAAAAAATAAAAATTTGAGGTTATGGACACCTAAAATACTTTCTCCAACCTCATCCCTAACTTTTTAGCTGGGGGTTTCAGAAATCCAGATATGGGAGGTCCATCAGTGGGTTTTGAGCAAAACCCACTGATGGAACTAAACTAGACCTATAGCTTTGGAAAAAATAAAAATTTTAGGTTATGGACACCTAAAATACTTTCTCCAACCTCATCCCTAACTTTTTAGCTGGGGGTTTCAGAAATCCAGATATGGGAGGTCCATCAGTGGGTTTTGAGAAAAACCCACTGATAGAACTAAACTAGACCTATAGCTTTGGAAAAAATAAAAATTTGAGGTTATGGACACCTAAAATACTTTCTCCAACCTCAACAATAACTTTTTAGCTGAGGGTTTCAGAAATCCAGATATGGGAGGTCCATCAGTGGGTTTTGAGCAAAACCCACTGATGGAACTAAACTAGACCTATAGCTTTCGAAAAAAATAAAAATTTGAGATTATAGACACCTAAAATACTTTCTCCAACCTCATCCCTAACTTTTTAGCTGGGGGTTTCAGAAATCCAGATATTGGAGGTTCATTAGTGGGTTTTGAGCAAAACCCACTGATGGAACTAAACTAGACCTATAGCTTTGGAAAAAATAAAAATTTTAGGTTATGAACACCTAAAATACTTTCTCCAACCTCATCCCTAACTTTTTAGCTGGGGGTTTCAGAAATCTAGATATGGGAGGTCCATCAGTGGGTTTTGAGCATAACCCACTGATGGAACTAAACTAGACCTATAACTTTAGAAAAAATAAAAATTTGAGGTTATGGACACCTAAAATACTTTCTCCAACCTCAACAATAACTTTTTAGCTGGGGGTTTCAGAAATCCAGATATGGGAGGTCCATCAGTGGGTTTTGAGCAAAACCCACTGATGGAACTAAACTAGATCTATAGCTTTGAAAAAAATAAAAATTTGAGGTTATGGACACCTAAAATACTTTCTCCAACCTCATCCCTAACTTTTTAGCTGGGCGTTTCAGAAATCCAGATATGAGAGGTCCATCAGTGGGTTTTGAGCAAAACCCACTGATGAAACTAAATTAGACCTATAGCTTTGAAAAAAATAAAAAATTTGAGGTTATGGACACCTAAAATACTTTCTCCAACCTCTTTGTTATTACATTTTAACACCTCGGAGAAGTTCAAATAAACAATGGATAGCAAATTTGAACTCCTTGTAACCTCAGAAATCCACTGGAACTGAAATTTTTACAATCGGAGCTCTCTAGGTCAATCAGTGGCCTTTTAGGGTCATTGGGGCTGAAATGGAAACATTTCAGCCCCACGTTGGGCCTGAAATGATTCCATTTCAGGCCCACGTTGGGCCTGAAATGTTTCCATTTCAGCCCCAACGTGTCCAATATTAAGAGTCTTTTTTCGATCCTTTGTTATTACATTTTAACACCTCGGAGAAGTCCAAATAAATAATGGATAGCAAATTTGAACTCCTTGTAATCTCAGAAATCCACAGGAACTGAAATTTTTACAATCGGAGTTCTCTAAGTCAATCAGTGACCTTTTAGGGTCATTGGGGCTGAAATGGAAACATTTCAGCCCCACGTTGGGCCTGAAATGATTCCATTTCAGGCCCAATGCGGGCCTGAAATGGAATCATTTCAGGCCCAACGTGGGGCTGAAATGTTTCCATTTCAGCCCCAATGACCCTAAAAGGTCACTGATTGACCTAGAGAGCTCCGATTGTAAAAATTTCAGTTTCTGTGGATTTCTGAGGTTACAAGGAGTTCAAATTTGCTATCCATTGTTTATTTGGACTTCTCCGAAGTGTTAAAATTTATTAATAAAGAACCGCGAAGAAATCACACATTAGGCCTTTTAGGGTCATTGGGCCTGAAATGGTTGGACACCTATTGTATTGGTTGTTGGATCGAGAAATGCGAGAGAGGGGGGGTGAATGTCGCAATTCGTTCGGATTTAAAAAGAGCGGGTGCGCAGCGGAAATAAAAGAGAACACAACAACGCAAACACAGCCGGTTTACTTGGTTCGGAGCCTGGGTCGACTCCTACTCCAAGGCCCACGGTCGTTGACCGTTTTCTGCGGGCAATTCTATAAGTTCGCAAAAGTTTACACACAAATAATAATAAAAATATTCTCGTAAACTTAAATACAACTCTTGTTACCGACGTCCGGTGAAGATTGAAGTTCTGGAGCAGCGGGACGTCGTCGGCTTGAGTTGGCAGCTTTCTGGAGCGTGTCGTGGAAGCAGAAGAGCGTAGAATTGTCGAAGGAATTGGTTGTTCAAGAATAGGGTCGAGGCCCTCTTTATATAGGGCAGGGGGCGCCCGACATGCTCGGGGCGCCCCCCACGTGGCTCTTGATCCGGCGAGCCCTCTGGTTAAGGCTGATCTCTTCATCTTCGGGATCAGCTTTGACCGGGGCGCTCGACGCGCGCGGGGCGCCCGGTTGACCGGTCAAAGCGTCATCTTCAGGGCTTCGCGAGAGTGAGCTGCAGCAGCCTTCAGTGGCGTGGCACAGTGGGCGCCCGAGACACGCGGGGCGCCCGACATGCGGGGCGCCCGACACACGCGGGGCGCCCCCAATTGCGCTGCTGTCGGGGCGTTTACCTCTCTGCTGACTTTGGGTTGACTATGGGGCGCCCGACACATCCGGGGCGCCCTGCTCAGCTATGGCCTCACTCCTTTGAGGCTCTCTGAGCTGCAGAAACACAGTCCTTCGGTCCTGCATCCAGGGTTAGTCCAAAACAGCAAATAATAAGTTAGTTAAAACAGCCTTAGCTGTCTTGGTTCTGACTTTGGATCTCCAAAATGGAGCCCTAGGTCGAACCGACGCCTAATGTTCCCTCTAGGGGAACGCGTCCTCACCTACTCCTCTCGGGAGAGTTTTACCTGGTGCCAACCGGATCCTCCAGTTGGACTTTTGCCTGACGGTCCTTTGTCAGGGCTTGGATGCCGAGCTGTCCTTCGCCCGGTGCCTAGCATTCCTTTGCTAGGGCTTTAGTCCCAGGCTGTCCTTCGCCTAGCCTAGCAGTCCTTCGCTAGGTCTTGGATGCTGGCAGTCCTTCGCCAGTTGCCTAGCAGTCCTTCGCTAGGGCTTGGATGCTGGCAGTCCTTGGCCAGGTGCCTAGCAGTCCTTCGCTAGGGCTTAGATACTGGCAGTCCTTCGCCAGGTGCCTAGCAGTCCTTCGCTAGGGCTTTGATACTGGCAGTCCTTCGCCAGGTGCCTAGCAGTCCTTCGTTAGGGATTTTTCTTCACACTCAGTGAACAACGTTAGATCACAAATAACCCTTAACTTTGAATCCTTTGCCAATATCAAAACAAGGTTCGATCTGGTGCTTCCTGCACCAACATTGGTGATATCTAATATATAGATATTTGGACACCTAAAACATCATCTCCTACCTCTGACCTCTCTGTTCATATAGAATTTTTAGAAATTCAGATATGGGAGGTCCATCAGTGGGTTTTGGTCAAAACTCACTGATATTTCTAAACAACTCCTATTTGATTGGTGATATCTAATATATAGATGGTTGGACACCTAAAACATCATCTCCTACCTCTAACCTCTCTATTCATATAGAGTTTTCAGAAATTCAGATATGGGAGGTCCATCAGTGGGTTTTGAGCAAAACCCACTGATGGAACTAAACTAGACCTATAGCTTTGGAAAAAAATAAAAATTTGAGGTTATGGACACCTAAAATACTTTCTCCAACCTCATCCCTAGCTTTTTAGCTGGGGGTTTCAGAAATCTAGATATGGGAGGTCCATCAGTGGGTTTTGAGCAAAACCCACTGATGGAACTAAACTAGACCTATAGCTTTGGAAAAAATAAAAATTTTAGGTTATGGACACCTAAAATACTTTCTCCAACCTCATCCCTAACTTTTTAGCTGGGGGTTTCAGAAATCCAGATATGGGAGGTCCATCAGTGGGTTTTGAGCAAAACCCACTCATGGAACTAAACTAGACCTATAGCTTTGAAAAAAATAAAAATTTGAGATTATGGACACCTAAAATACTTTCTCCAACCTCAACAATAACTTTTTAGCTGGGGGTTTTAGAAATCCAGATATGGGAGGTCCATCAGTGGGTTTTGAGCAAAACCCACTGATGGAACTAAACAAGACCTATAGCTTTCAAAACCGACTGATGGACCTCCCATATCTGGATTTCTGAAAACTCCATATGAATAGAGAGGGTAGAGGTAGGAGATGATGTTTTAGGTGTCCAAACATCTATATATTAGATATCACCAATCAAATAGGAGTAGTTTAGAAATATCAGTGAGTTTTGACCAAAACACACTGATGGACCTCCCATATCTGGATTTCTGAAAATTCCATATGAATAGAGAGGTCAGAGGTAGGAGATGATGTTTTAGGTGTCCAAACATCTATATATTAGATATCACCAATGCAATAAGTGTCCAACCATTTCAGGCCCAATGACCCTAAAAGGCCTAATGTGTGATTTCTTCTCGGTTCTTCATTATTACATTTTAATACCTCGGAGAAGTCCAAATAAATAATGGATTGCAAATTTGAACTCCTTGTAACCTCAGAAATCCACAGGAACTGAAATTTTTACAATCGGAGCTCTGTAGGTCAATCAGTGGATTTTGACACATTAGGCATTTTAGGGTCATTGGGGCTGAAATGGTACCATTTCAGGCCCACTCCATTTCAGGCCCAACGTGGGCCTGAAATGGAATCATTTCAGGCCCAACGTGGGGCTGAAATGTTTCCATTTCAGCCCCAATGTCCCTAAAAGGTCACTGATTGACCTAGAGAGCTCCGATTGTAAAAATTTCAGTTCCTGTGGATTTCTGAGGTTACAAGGAGTTCAAATTTGCTATCCATTGTTTATTTGGACTTCTCCGAGGTGTTAAAATGTAATAACAAAGAGGTTGGAGAAAGTATTTTAGGTGTCCATAACCTCAAATTTTTATTTTTTTCAAAGCTATAGGTCTAATTTAGTTCCATAAGTGGGTTTTGCTCAAAACCCACTGATGGACCTCCCATATCTGGATTTCTAAAACCCCCAGCTAAAAAGTTAGGGATGAGGTTGGAGAAAGTATTTTAGGTGTCCATAACCTCAAATTTTTATTTTTTTCAAAGCTATAGGTCTAGTTTAGTTCCATCAGTGGATTTTGCTCAAAACCCACTGATGGACCTCCCATATCTAGATTTCTGAAACCCCCAGCTAAAAAGTTAGGGATGAGGTTGGAGAAAGTATTTTAGGTGTCCATAACGTCAAATTTTTATTTTTTTCAAAGCTATAGGTCTAGTTTAGTTCCATCAGTGAGTTTTGCTCAAAACTCACTGATGGACCTCCCATATCTGGATTTCTGAAACCCCCAGCTAAAAAGTTATTGTTGAGGTTGGAGAAAGTATTTTAGGTGTCCATAACCTCAAATTTTTATTTTTTCTAAAGTTATAGGTCTAGTTTAGTTCCATCAGTGGGTTTTGCTCAAAACCCACTGATGGACCTCCCATATCTGGATTTCTGAAACCCCCAGCTAAAAAGATAGGGATGAGGTTGGAGAAAGTATTTTAGGTGTCCATAACCTAAAATTTTTATTTTTTCCAAAGCTATAGGTCTAGTTTAGTTCCATCAGTGGGTTTTGCTCAAATCCCACTGATGGACCTCCCATATCTGGATTTCTGAAACCCCTAGCTAAAAAGTTAGGGATGAGGTTGGAGAAAGTATTTTAGGTGTCCATAACCTCAAATTTTTATTTTTTTCCAAAGCTATAGGTCTAGTTTAGTTCCATCAGTGGGTTTTGCTCAAAACCCACTGATGGACCTTCCATATCTGGATTTCTGAAACCCCCAGCTAAAAAGTTATTGTTGAGGTTGGAGAAAGTATTTTAGGTGTCCATAACCTCAAATTTTTATTTTTTCCAAAGCTATAGGTCTAGTTTAGTTCCATCAGTATGTTTTTCTCAAAACCCACTGATGGACCTCCTATATCTGGATTTCTGAAACCCCCAGCTAAAAAGTTAGGGATGAGGTTGGAGAAAGTATTTTAGGTGTCCATTACCTAAAATTTTTATTTTTTCCAAAGCTATAGGTCTAGTTTAGTTCCATCAGTGGGTTTTGCTCAAAACCCACTGATGGACCTCCCATATCTGGATTTCTGAAACCCCCAGCTAAAAAGTTAGGGATGAGGTTGGAGAAAGTATTTTAGGTGTCCATAACCTCAAATTTTTATTTTTTTTCAAAGCTATAGGTTTAGTTTAGTTCCATCAGTGGGTTTTGCTCAAAACCCACTGATGGACCTCTCATATCTGGATTTCTGAAAACTTCATATGAATAGAGAAGTTAGAGGTAGGAGATGATGTTTTAGGTGTCCAACCATCTATATATTAGATATCACCAATCAAATAGGAGTAGTTTAGAAATATCAGTGAGTTTTGACCAAAACCCACTGATGGACCTCCCATATCTGGATTTCTGAAAATTCTATATGAATAGAGAGGTCAGAGGTAGGAGATGATGTTTTAGGTGTCCAAACATCTATATATTAGATATCACCAATGCAATAGGTGTCCAAGCATTTCAGGCCCAATGACCCTAAAAGGCCTAATGTATGATTTCTTCGCGGTTCTTCATTATTACATTTTAACACCTCGGAGAAGTCCAAATAAACAATGGATAGCAAATTTGAACTCCTTGTAACCTCAGAAATCCACAGAAACTGAAATTTTTACAATCGGAGCTCTCTAGGTTAATCAGTGACCTTTTAGGGTTATTGGGGCTGAAATGGAAACATTTCAGCCCCACGTTGGGCCTGAAATGATTCCATTTCAGGCCCGAATTGGGCCTGAAATGGAATCATTTCAGGCCCAACGTGAGGCTGAAATGTTTCCATTTCAGTCACAATGTCCCTAAAAGGTCACTGATTGATCTAGAGAACTCCGATTGTAAAAATTTCAGTTCCTATGGATTTCTGAGGTTATAAGGAGTTCAAATTTACTATCCATTATTTATTTGGACTTCTCCGAGGTGTTAAAATGTAATAATAAAGAATCGAAAAAAGACTCTTAATATTGGGCACGTTGGGGCTGAAAATGATTCCATTTCAGCCCCACGTTGGGCCTGAAATGATTCCATTTCAGGCCCAACGTGGGCCTGAAATGATTCCATTTCAGGCCCAACGTGGGGCTGAAATGTTTCCATTTCAGCCCCAATGACCCTAAAAGGCCACTGATTGACCTAGAGAGCTTCGATTGTAAAAATTTCAGTTCCTGTGGATTTCTGAGGTTACAAGGAGTTCAAATTTGCTATCCATTGTTTATTTAGACTTCTCCGAGATGTTAAAATGTAATAATAAAGAATCGAGAAAAGTCCCTTAATATTGGGCACGTTGGGCCTGAAATGGAAACATTTCAGCCCCACGTTGGGCCTGAAATGGAACCATTTCAGGCCCAACCTGGGCGGCTGAAATGTTCTTTTAGTTTTAATTTAATAAAAATATTTTAATTAATTTCAATATTTTTTTTGTTTTGAGAAAGGTTCCATAATATTATTATCAAAATATAAAGGAACATCTTTTTATGGTCCGTCTCGAAATTCGTTACTGACAATGAGAAAGAGAAAGGGAAAGAGAATTGCATGCAGTACTTGTCGGTAGGGGTATAAGAGGAAGTTTACTAAAATATGTGCGCCTTTTGGTAACATTGAAACCATGGTACGCCTTTTAGTAAATACCAATACTTAGGTACGCTCTTTGGTAAATTGTCGTATTTTCTTTTGCCCGTGAGACATGTGCCATTAATGCTCAATATATAATATGTAGTCGTTGCATTAGTTACAAGCACCACGTATGAGCATATTTGGAATCAGTCAATATGGAATATATTATTGTGAGGTCTAGAGATTAAAATTTAATAAAGTTAGTGTGATCGTCCTTTCACACTTTAATCATGAAATCTAGAGATCAAAATTTAGTAAAATTAGTGTGCTCGTCTTCTCACGTTTTAATTATAATATCTGAACTAATAATCCTTATGATTTAACTTTTGTCTTGGTCCTCGGATGAATTGATGGGAGTGCTGAGACGAGCGAATATCCCCCCCCCCCCCCCCCAACCACTTTTGCCATCATGTTTTGGATTCATATTATTATCCAAGTATACTGAATTGATTATTATCTAATAATTTATAAAAATAGATAAAAGTTAATTTCTAATCAAATCGAAAAAGTATTTTTCATATCATCATTTATTCGATTTTTTAATTTACTTCTCTATAAATATCATTATGAAATTCATCGTGTGAAACGTCTGGAGTTAATTTATGATTAAAGAAGTTTGATTTTAGATTTTACGATTAGTAAGGACTGATTTGAATATATATTCACTCTTATTTATTCATCTGCCTCTTATTTAATAATTAACATGTCAGTAAAACTACAACTTTGATACATTGTATCTGGACACTATCGTTGAGAAACGCAAGTGTTAGTACTGGTGATTCAAGAATAATTCGAAGCAACTATCAGTTTTCGGTTCCGTTTTGAGTCGATAAGAACCATCTCGCATATTTTTTCTTACAGACTAATTCAAAATAGATAATTCGATTTCACATTTTATCCAACAAATAAATTCAGCTTCATCATTCCTTCAATCACCGTAGCTTTCACCATGTCTTTCACCATCACACTACTGGTCAGTTTACTTTGGAAGCGTTGATGAAAAAAAAAAGACTTTTTACAAAGGACACTTGAGAATTCATATTTATCAAAAGTATACCATAATTTCATTTTTACCAAAGAGCACATGTATTTTAGTCAACTTCCTCTTATACACTCCCGCCAAGAAATGACTTTCTTAGTTCACAATTTTGAGACATCCGAACTACTTTATCAGTTTTCTCAATTTAAAATAATATTTTGTGGTTTGGATGTCCCAGGGAGTCGAAATTTTCTCAGCCTATATATATATTTCTACCTTGCACAACTCGATTCATCACGAAGGCACCTGAGGAAGATAGGTGTTGAAGGAGAATCATCAAGCAACCGTTTGTTTGATACAAATAGTAATGTATGTATGATTGTCATCTTTGATATGGTATCAGACTTAGTTTTATACACGATAAACTTCTAATGACTATTTTTTTATTTGGAGAAGGAATCTAATGGTGTCATGCATTACATAATAGGGTTGTCTGAAATTTTTTAAACTTAGGATAAATTAATGTTTGAATTCGACCTAGGGGGTGATATCTTACTATATCAGGCCCTAGGAGGGCCTGCAATCAAAGGATAGGAGAACCTGAAATAAAATAACTTCAGGCCCTAAGAGGGCCTGAATAAAAGGATTTCAGGCCCTCCGAGGGCCTGAAATTAAAAGATTTCAGGCCCTGGGAGTGCATGATATCATTTGCTTTCAGGCCCTCATAGGGCCTGAAATCATAGGAATTCAGGCCCTCCCAGGGCCTGAAATCCTTTGATCAACACAGGCTTACAGTTTATTCAACTTGAAACAAGTTTATTAAATGAATCGTAGACAAAATCTGGATACTATCTAAATACAGAATGCATAGCAAATTTCGATTCCTTGCAGACCATGAAGTCATAATTTCAGATTTTGTTGCAATAGGAGTGTTGTAGGTCCATCAGTGGGTTTCGATAAAAACCCACTGATAGACTTTCGATACTTGGATTTGTCCATACTCGATATCACTACTTAGAGTTAACCAAAGAGATGTTATTTCTGGTGTCCAAATTTAGTCTCAATCATTATCAGTTATGTTATCTTACCGTATCAGTTGACACAGAACATTGCAGCAACTGGAGATGAATCAACATCACACAATTTTTTTAGTTTTTTTTGACAATCAATTATATTCATATGACAACATCTACATAATTAGTTTTTTCCATATAAATGGAGCTCAATTAACAGCAAAGGATGTTTTTGATAAAAATACATCGATATTTAATCTCATGTTTTACAAAACATATCCCTCAGAATATTAACTGTGAGATCAAATCTCATTTTCCCTATGTCTCCTTGTTTGAAATCCATCTTCTCATCGTATAGAAGACATCGAACGTATTGCATCACAAAAAAGGCACAGTCCACACTGAAAGTAATAAACAGTATTTTTGATTTCAATTAGTGGGTTTATAAAATACTTTCAAATTTAAACTCATCCTCATTTACTTACCTATATTCTTGTTGGGGACAATTTAGTCTGACGGAGGGTCATTTGTCTAAGGGATGATGACTTTGTAGATATGGATGAATAGTCGTAAGTTCCTTGCGAGTATATTGTTTAAGTTCTTTTACCTGTAATATATATCATGAATTTAAAAATCACCATCAATGACATTTTAGACAAAATGATTAACATATATATATATATATGAATAATGGTTGCTCACCGCTGAGTCAAATTCATTCTTATATTTACGGCCACTAGCAAGAGAATTTAAATGATTGAAATCCACCGCCAACAAGTGAAAGTGTGCATTATCACTGCACAAAGGTATTAAAATATATCTAAATCCTTGTTCTATCATATCTGTCTTCATCACTTATTGCAGGGAAAACTTTCTTGACGATCTTATTGATGCCTAAAAAAATACATAGACAAAATTATTAATAACCAAATTATAATATTAGGTCTTCTACAATATATCTTCTAAATTCATGTATATCACTTACTGTGAAGAAGGTTCGACAATATATTAACTTGTTATATGATCTACCACATGCGGATGCTCCCCTAAATAGAATTTTACAAAAGACATCAATTACCTCGCCTTTTGTAAAAACCTCTCCATTGAGAATTTGTAAGAATGAATGTATATTCAAAGCAAAGGGTGCATCCTCTTAAATAAATTCAATTGTCAACCTGCCAAGTTAATTGATAAGATTATATATTAAAGAACAAGATATATAAACTAAACTATCTATCTTAACTTACTTTAGGTTCTCCAATTTATTTATTAGGTAGGTCACTTCTTTAGCTTGATTTTTCTTTTTTGAATTCATAAAATGCTTCTTCACAAACTACATCTATAAATTTAAAAAAAACTAATTAATGACCAAATTCAATAAAATTAACCTATTTTATATGAAAGTAAATCACATACATTAATGTCTTGTTGCCTCATTTTGTATAGTTCGGAGGTCCTTTTTGTTTCCACCTCTATGTTTTCTTCAGACATGACTTCTATTATAGTTATGGTTTCTCTTGCTTCATCCATATCCTCTTCACTAATTTTCCTTTTTTTCTTGTCCATGATATTTGATATTTGTTTCTTGCTCCGCTTCCCCTTAGGTAATAGCTAGTGCCATAATAGAGACTCAATTGGAGTATCCCTGTAATCATATCGAGTTCGGTCACGTCCTCTCCTTGTTCTACAAGCTACTGGATCAGAAAGAGGATCGATTACAGGATAGCTTTCTTGAGCCTCCATGCCCTTTTTTCAATCATTGAAAGTAATTCCTTAACTCTTTCATTCAAACAAATATTCTCCTCTGTTAGCTCCTTGATTCGGTTGTCTTTAAGAATGCAGTCACCACATAGCCTTACAGCTTCTGTGTCATCTCCTTATGATGTCTCCATTGGCCGTGGAATGTCAACACCGATATCAAGGTTCTCAAACAATATTTTTTCATCTAGGTTAGGAATTATTTCAATGATCACCTGTCAATTTTTAAAGTGGCCTAAAACACTGCACCAATGTAACTTCTGTCCAAAGTCATCCGAAGCTACAGGTTTTATACATTACAAATTTATTAAATAAAAATAAATTTAAACATGTGCACAAACTCTGCTGTTTTGACCTAACACTATCGTTAACATACCTTGGTGGATAATGCCAAGGAAGAAGAGGCTGAAACACCCACATACCTTTTTCCTGCCATTATCAAAAAAATAAACCTTGGTAAAAATCCTAACCCTACTTTGGAGAGTGTCGATCAGTCTGGACTTCAACGCAACCACTTAAAGGCGCCTAAGGGACACACGCAATCACTTTGGAGACTTCCCTAGGGTTTTGGTTGGAGGGAGGGATTGGGGGATGAGCTCGGGACTAAAGCACAGCTAGGGTTGTTGCGCTGAGAGCGAAAGGAGAAAAATTGGACTCCCTGGGGCATCTGAACCACAAAATATTATTTTAAAATGTGACAATTGATAAAGTGGTTCGGATGTCTCGAAACTATGAATTGAGAAAGTCATTTCTTGGCAGGAGGGGTATAAGAGGAAGTTGACAAAAATGGATGCGTCGTTTGATAAAAATGAAACCATGGTACGCCTTTTGATAAATATGAATTCTTAGGTATATCCTTTGGTAAAAAATCGTTTGAAGTAAACAAAGCATAAGTCCCGGAGCAACTCATTTGGCATGAATTTGAAAAAATAATTTTATTTTTCGAATCAATTAATCTTGAAAGTCATCTGCCCTACCCTATAAAAATTTTTCATCGTCACTTGAGTTAATCGAAAAATACCTATGATTATTAATTTCGAATTTTGTAGTTGAGATTCAAATTTTAAATCTACGTCACTTTATTGGGCATGCATGGTGACAAAAGATAATTCGCTCATTTTCAACGTCTCCATCAATCCGTCCCAAGGTTAATACGGATGAGGTAAATCACAGGAAAACTAGTCGAGATGCTGTGACTAATATATGAGAAGGGCGGGCCTCTGCTTATTTAGATCATTCATGCCCAATGAACTAGTCTCCATGAATAATATGATGATTAATACGTGGATGTTATCATTATGAAATTTGAAAGTCAAAATTTGATAAAGTCAATATGTCTATCAAGAGGTCTGGGGTTAAATCCTGATAAAGTCAGTATGTTCATCTTTTCCACGCACTAATCATAATATCCGGACTAGTAACCTTTATAATTTATGTTTTTCATGTTAATTTTGAGATGGATTGACGAGGACTCTGATGACGAAGTGTCATCGCGAATGATCAGAATAAAATGGGATCAATAACAGTCATCGACCTAATTAAAACCAAGAGGATCGGGAGAAGCTGAGCTGGCCAATGAGTGAGCTGTCGAAATCCTCTGACAACAATGGGAAAATAAACAAGTAACTATTTTTTGTTTATTAAACAGGACGAAGGAGGAGGGACCCATGTGACAGCTTCCCCCCTCTGACAACGACCCATTTTGCCTCCATCTCATTGATCGAGCCCTGTCGCCATGGGCCATTCGATGAGCTGCTGATCACCACCTCAATTATGCCCCCCACAAAATAATTAAATAAAATCCACATTTTTCACGGCCATCGGCTGCAGTGGATCTTGCTGGAGTTTTTGTCCTCAATTATGAATCACATGTTGACCTGTTGTTATCCTGCACAAATTTAGAATTTTAATTTAAAAGGACCATTAAAATTATTTATTAAACATACGTATATAATAAGAAGTTATTCAATTCTTCAACAATTCTAATATATATTTATTTAAAATATGAAAAATAGAGAGAGAAAAAAATAAAATTTAATCCTTCAGAAAAATTAAATCCAATGTGTGTTAAAAAAATTAATTATATATATTTATCGGATCAAATAATATATATAAATATTTATATATAAAATATTATTAAAAAATTAAAAAGGAATGTGATCTTCTGAAATCATAATTTAAATGATAATATAAATTCGTCCCTGATTGTTGTTATTTTCGAGTGCTTTTGAAGCTTTGAATTGAAATTTGAAAATTTGGATTTAATTTGTTTGGTTTAGTAAAATAATTCTTGCGATCGCTTATCAAAAAAAACAAATTATTGATTCGGTAGCAGATGAATCTGGATTCATCGACTTGGCTCCATCAAAATTTCTTATTGATCACCAAGATAAATTTGAAAGTGCTCGTAGTGGGCGGTCTAAAAGTCCAGCATCCCAGGATTCGCGCCCATTTGGAGAAAAAATTTCTACAAAATACGTCGTAGTTAGGAATCGAACTGTGGATACTTAGAATAACGACTAGTCATCCTACCACTGCACCATAGTCCCGGAGGCTTTGCGATCGCTTATCATGGTGGTAAAAGGTGATTCACTCACCCTAGCACCCTCGCTAATCCGTTCCAAGATCAACACGGAGGAGGTAAATCATGAGGACTACAAGTCCGGATGCTGTGACTAACATGTAGAGAGTATGAGCATATTAACTTTGTCAAGATTTAACCCATAGACTTTTTAATAATAATAATATCCACATATTTAATTACACCTTGCGATCGCTTATCATGATTCATAAGCGGACTGCATTATTGCTGGTCGGTTCAATCATGGAGTTCCGGCACCGACTCCGGTCGCGACTTATCTCACAATCCTTCGGAGGCCCTGGATAAGGGAGGAGTCGTGACTCGAGGCGCTACTGGACCCGGTGCGAATTTTTAATCACGTGCGTGGCACCTGCTCTCTCAGTCACCGAAATGGTAAGGTGGTCCCCACAAAGTTATTAGACGATACTGTGCGCCACATAAACTTACGTCTGTCACTGATTGCGCGACCCTCTCGATTGGTGTTGGAGTTGGATGGGGCTGCGTCTGTAGAGGGGCCCAAGTGTTAACTAATAGGATTCCAGGTATATTGTACGGAGGGCTCGATAACCAGGAATAGATAACTCCAGGCCAGCACATGTGGTGGTGCGTTTCCCGCCAGGAGAGCTGACATTTAAATAAATGGTACAGGTACCGCGGCACGTCGTGGGCTCCACGCACTTCGACGGTCCTGATTAGATCTGGATGAACAGAGTCTGGCCGGGGCCGTTCGTCCAATCCTCCGCGGTGAGCGAACGCGTCGAATCCTTAACCGCGAACAAGCACTATAAAATCCCGCCTCCACTCTCTTCTTCATCCATCGCCTCTGCTTCTTCTCCTTCTCCTTCTTCTAGATCCGATCAGAGGCTTCATTGTTACTGCTAGAGATGGCCTTCTCCTTCGGTAGTCGCCGTGAAGTCTCTCTCCAACGGCGCCGGACCCCGGAAGACGCGGATGCACCGTCTTATTGAGGAGGATGGCATTGTGCTGATGCCGGGGATCTACGACGCGCTCTCGGCGGCCGTCCTCCAGAGCTTGGGATACAAGGCTGGTTTCGTATCCGGTTACGCCGTCTCCGCCTCCCGGCTAGGCCTGCCCGACATCGGCCTCCTCACGTATGTCGATCGCCCACACGATATTTCGGCTTCCCCTAAATCCAAATCTCTTCTTTTTCAGCTCGTTTTGGTAATTTTCTAATTTTATTTCAATTATATTTTAGGCCCCCGGAGATGGCAGATGCAGCTCGAGCAATTTGTGCGGCAGCCCCTAATGTTGCATTCATCGTTGATGCTGGTAAAAGTTCTCCTGCGTTCAGGGTGTTAATTAATTCTATCCTTTGAGCAGCAGTTCACTTGTTTTCTGCCAAACTTTCAACTTTTTGTCCTAGTTGTACTATATATGTTCGGCTTTTTTTGGAACATAGCTACAACGCACACAAAAATTTAAATTTCATAATTAGTAAACTTTTATTAAGTTTAATTCTTGTGTCTTTTTAACACGGTAAAAGATCAAACGTTTTACCTATGAGGTAGTAAATAAAATTTCAATTCTGTATTACGAGTGCTCAATTATGCACAACCCACTAAAAAAGGATTCTTTTCGAATGGATCATTCTTTAAAGTGTCAATTGCTTGATAGCTCCACTTGAGCAGAAGTTTGAAAGCTTGTTTCTGTTTGATTTGTTCTTCAAAATCAGCTGAAACATCCGTGCAGTATGTAAGCCATGTGTCAATTATTATGGTATTAGATTTGGATGTATTAGCAAACTCTTAAGACTAGTCAAACATCAACATTGACTTGATTCAGAAGGAAAATGCAAATGGTAAAAGAATTATCTTAAAGATTATGCGACAAGTGTTCTCGATGTAATTTGCAATTTCTATAATTTAACTCTATACTTATATATGTATATTGACGCATTGGTGTCCTAAACAGCTTTTTTGTTAGTTTTCTGAATTCATATGTTCACGTTTGTTTCAGATTTTTTTTTAAGTAATTATGAGCTTTTGCAGGGTAGAGTTGTGTGGTAAAGGACCTTTTGAAATACAATTTTGTTCAAAATACTCTCTCTTTGAGCAAGTTTGAAATGCTAAGTAATGCTAAATTCATTCCTAATCACCTCTGGTTTCTAAATTCTAATGGGTAAAACAGAACCTTCTTTCTGTTTTCCTCTAAAGTTTCTAATTGAAAGCTTGGTATATGTGACAAAAGCAATATATTTTATGTGACAAAATCCTGTTTGGTCATGGCTCAAATTTTTGAATATGCCAGATACCGGAGGTGGCAATGCTCTTAATGTCCAAAGGACTGTTAGGGATATAATTGCTACAGGTGCAGCTGGTTTATTCCTCGAGGTATGTAGAGACTGATATGCCAGTTGTTTGCTGCCTTCTCTGCTTGTGTTCTAATACCTGCAGCTAACTTTTCCTACTTTCTTCTTCATTTCAGGATCAAGTCTGGCCCAAGAAGTGTGGTAAGAATAAATGACAAATTTTGCATCTTTTCATGTTTTCTTACAATAAGATGAATTTCTTTTCTGTCTCCGTCAACAAGGCCATATGCAAGGCAAACAGGTGATACCCGCCGAGGAACATGCTGCCAAAATAGCAGCTGCAAGAGAAGCCATTGGTGATTCTGATTTCTTCCTCATTGCTCGAACTGATGCTCGTGCAACCGCAGGTGGTCTAGCTGATGCAATTGCCCGGGCTAACCTCTACATGGAGGTATCAAATTGTTGGTCTGCAGTCCCATCCAGTGTTCATGTAAATATAAATCTGCCACTAAACCGTAAACAATTTGCAGGCAGGAGCAGATGCCTGCTTCGTTGAGGCGCCGAGGAGCGACGACGAGATGAGAGAAGTTTGCAAGAAAACCAGTGGCTTCAGAGCCGCCAACATGCTTGAAGGCGGATACACACCCTTGCACACCCCTCAGGAGCTCAAAGAAATGGGCTTCCACCTTATTGTGCACTCCACCACAGCCGTCTACGCTTCTGCTCGCGCACTAATAGACGTCCTCAGAGCGCTGAAGGATGAGGGATCGAGCAGAGACCATTTCCACAAGCTCACCACCTTTGAGGAGTTCAACGGCTTGATTGGGCTCAAAACTCTCAATGAGATTGGAGCTCGTTTTGAGAAGTTCAGTGTTCCCAAAAACTGAGAGCGCACAAGTAGATCATCTATTCCTGGTGGAGAACCTTTTCTGAAGCATGCTCATGTAAACTAGACTTTGATATTGCGTCTATCCGTTAGGTGGCGAGCTTCTTCTCATTTAAGATTGCTTCTGTTTCTATGTTGTAATATTGGGTCATGGCTATGTTTGTTCTACGATTTTGTATCTGTTTATCATTAAGAGTGAATAATATAAAAAAATAGTTATTTATGTGACATTGGGATACAAAATATAGTTTAATCTAAGGTATATCACGTCAAGAAGTTCTGTCTTCTATTATTTCTAAAGGTTTTTCCTATGTGAATTAAGAAATATGTTTCTGTCAAAAGGAAACTTAAACACGCCTTAATTTGTTCAGGCCAGCTAACTACATTAAAATAGTGCACTAATTTCAGTGGCCATTCAATTTTCTTTTAGAAAGGCTGTGATGATATCAGTTTTCAGACAAATCTTTCAGCACAATCTTTTAGATCATGAAATTTGAACCTCGAGAATCGAAAACAAACTGTTCCAAGTTTGATCACATATATATATTTTTGTAAATGGATTTATTTTTGAGAAAATTATCCTAAATTCTCTGCATGCAAACTTAACTTTCTCCTAAGTCCTTGCGTCAGAAAAATTTATTTCCACTCCTTACATGCAATTAATGTTTCATGTGTTTCAACTACAGATTTACCGAATTACCCCTCAATTTTTTTAAGTACAAGAAATCTGAAATCAAGTATAATTCTTTCTAAATTCAGAATCATTTAACTAAAATTCAGTATATTTTATATCAAATTGAGTATAGCCTAATCAAGTCATCCTAGGCTAATTAATTGGTATGAATTCCTAATCAATTGGTCTGGCGGAAAAAAAAATTGGCTTAATTTAATAGAACATATATTAAATTTTAATTAAAATATACTGAATTTAGGAAGAATTATACTTATTTTTAGATTTTTTATACATATAAAAAGTGTGGTACTCAATTTGATAGAAAATATACTAGATTTTAATTATATGATACTGAATTTAGGAGAAATTATACCTCATTTTGGGCTTTTTATACCTAAAATTAATAAAGACAATTAGGTATAAACTCCTAATCAATTGGTCCGGTGAAAAAAGAATTGTGCTCAATTTGATAGAATATATACTAAATTCTAATTGAAATATACTGAATTTAGGAAGAATTATACTTTTTCCTGAACTTTTTATACGTATACAAAGTATGATGCTTAATTTGATAGAAAATATACTAGATTTTAATTATATGATACTGAATTTAGAAGAAATTAACCTCATTTTGGACTTTTTTTACTTAAAAATAATAAAGGTAATTAGGTATAAACTCCTAATCAATTGGTCCAGTGGAAAAAGAATTGTACTCAATTTGATAGAACATATATTAAATTCTAATTGAAATATATTGAATTTAGGAAGAATTATACTTCTTCCTGAAATTTTTATACTTATAAAAGTGTGGTACTTAATTTGATAGAAAATATACTAGATTTTAATTATGTGATAATGAATTTAGGAGGAACTATACCTCATTTTGGACTTTTTGTACTTAAAAATAATAATGACAATTAGGTAAAGCAATATTTATTAGGGAGTTGAAACAAATGAAACTTTGCATGTAGGGAGTGAAAATGAACTTTTTCTGACATAGAGACTGAGGATAAATTTTAAGATTCAATTGAGGATTTAAAGGTAATTCATAATTTTTTTTGATAGAAGATGGATGAAAAATACACACTCAACAAAAAAATTGAATTATATCATCTTCTGAATGTTTGCATGAAGAAATTATTGGAATGGAAAAGTCGATTTTAGTCTCGTATTGAGAATTTTATTATTTTATGATTGTTTATATTGTTGTTGTTGTTGTGGGTGTATGTGAGATATGAACAAATATATAGAGAGATTGTTTTTTATGCGTGGGTGTGCAAATCTAGGGCTTGGATTGTACTGACCTAGTTGGCTCGTGTGTGAGTACAACCTGCGCACGTTGAATGTCGGATTGGTTGGAACAAAATTTGTCCAAGAAGAACCATATTTGCTGATTGAAAGTGCAATTTGCTCGAGAGGAACCATATTTACCGATTGAAACTAACGATGAGTGAATGGCCGATGAATATAATGCATTAAATGATTTTTATTCAGCCATTTATTACAACTAAAGGTGAACTCTCCTATATAAGGAGGTTGTGACCTTCCTATATACGGGGGTGATCTTGGTCATGTAGTGTATGGGCGAAAGTAAAAGGAATCTTCAACCACATGCATGTGCTTCCGCTCGCTCTCATCCTTTTTGTCATGTATTTTTCGCTCGGTAGGATATTCATGATAGCATTTTGGCACCTCTCAGTTTGCTATAACTACCAGTGTCGGTAGAGATTGTAGTTTTACCATTGTATCCTGAAAAACAGACAACCCGCGAAAACCTCAAGCACAACCGGAGGTGGGGTGAATCTCTTTCAAGAGCATTGAAGTGTAGGCCTCAGCTTCTTCATTTTTTGACTCTGTTGAGGATAAGAGTTGAAAAGTCAATAAAGTAGGATTTAGTTTATCTTTTACGCATTTCTAGGATCAATGTGAATTATCATTGGGCTCAAAGTTTATCATGTAAAGCTTATATAAAGCTTTGAATTGTTTATCGAATGAGAGATATAGAACGTTTTGAGTACTAACACGTGGTATCAAAGCCGTGATCGACCTGATTGTGAAAAAAAAGAGGGAAACCGTAGTTGTCGAAGAGAGAATCGGGAAGGTTTGAAGAGCAGCAACTTCATCGTCGTCTCTATCGTCTTCGACCCCCATCGTCGCGCAGCGGAAGCGTGTTAAAGCCATCCCATTACGACTTGTATTTTTTTTTCTCAAATCAATAGACATCAGAATCGTATCGGAGGGAGGAAAATTGAAAATATGGCAAATAATTTTATTCAACCTGTAATTCCTAAATTTGATGGTCACTATGACCATTGGTCCATGCTTATGGAGAACTTTTTGAGATCAAAGGAATATTGGAGTTTGATAGAGACAGGAATTCCTACTGCAACGGAAGAAATGAATCTTACTGAAGCTCAACAAAAATCAATTGCAGACCAAAAGCTAAAGGACTTGAAGGTCAAGAATTATTTGTTCCAAGCTATTGATCGAACCATTATGGAGACAATCCTCAACAGAGACACTGCAAAGCACATCTGGGACTCTATGAAACAGAAGTATCAAGGTTCCACAAGAGTTAAAAGAGCACAACTCCAAGCTCTTAGAAAGGAATTTGAGATTCTACACATGCAAGAAGGTGAGAGTGTTGATGCATACTTTGCTCGAACACTTGCTATATCAAATAAAATGAAGATTCATGATGAAAAAATGAAACAAGTGGTGATTGTTGAAAAAATCTTAAGATCGCTGGCATCCAGGTTTGATTATGTTGTATGCTCAATTGAAGGATCCAATAACTTGGATATTTTAACTATTGATGAGTTGCAGAGTAGTTTACTGGTACATGAGCAAAGGATGAATAGACATGAAAGAGATGAGCAAGCCTTAAAGGTGACCTATGATAGGGTGAATGAAAGAAGTGGTGGTAGATCTCGTGGAGCCTTCCGAGGACGAGGTAGAGGGAGAGGTAGACAAAGACAAACATTCGACAAAAGCATGATTGAGTGTTATAAATGTCATCAATTGGGACACTTTCAGTACGAGTGTCCTAAGTGGGAGAATGAAGCAAATTATGCTGAACCAGAAGAAAAGGAAGAACTATTATTGATGTCATATATCAAAACTGATCATGAAAGGGGAGGTGATGTCTGGTTCCTTGACTCAGGATGCTCTAATCATATGTGTGCGCACAAGGAATGGTTTTCCGAACTTGATGAAGAATTCAGAATTTCTGTGAAACTGGGAAATAACTCCACAATGGCTGTATTAGGAAAAGGTAACATCCGATTACAAATTATGGGGGTTACTCAGGTAATTACTAATGTCTTTTACATACTTGAGTTGAAAAATAACTTATTAAGCATTAGACAATTGCAAGAAAAAGGTGTAGTTATTTTGATACAACAGGGAGTGTGCAAAATCTATCATCCAGAACAAGGGCTTATTATGCAAACCGCAATGTCTACATACATAATGTTTATGCTACCTGCAAAAGTTCTACCGAAGACTCCCACCTGTTTCCAAACAACTCTCAAAGACAATACTTATCTTTGGCACTACAGATATGGACATCTAAGTTTTAAAGGTCTGAAAACACTACAATGCAAGCAAATGGTAAAAGGACTACCCCAGTAAAAGGTATCATCCAAAATTTGCACTAACTGCATGGTAGGAAAGCAACACAGGAATGTATTTCCAAAGAAGAGTGTATGGAGAGCATCACAAATATTGCAGTTGGAACATGCTGACATCTGTGGACCTAACAAACCTGCTTCAAATAGTGGAAAAAGGTATTTCATAAGTTTTATTGATGATTTCAGTCGTATGGTGTGGATATATTTTCTTACTGAAAAATCTGAAGCCTTTACCACCTTCAAAGATTATAAAAATCTTGTTGAAAAAGAAACAGGAGCCTTTATCCGTTGTTTGCGCACAGATAGGGGTGGAGAGTTCACCTCTTACGAGTTTAACTCTTTTCTTAAAGCTAATGGTATTAGCAGACAACTCACTGCAGCCTACACTCCCCAACAAAATGGAGTAGCTGAACGTAAGAACAGGACAATCATGAACATGGTTAGAAGCATGTTATCAGAGAAGCAAGTTCCAAAGAGTTTTTGGCCAGAAGCAGCAAATTGGACAGTGCATGTATTCAATAGAAGCCCTACATTGATAGTAAAAGATATGACTCCTAAGGAAGCTTGGAGTGGCATCAAACCGAACGTTGATTATTTCCGAGTTTTCGGATGCATTGGTCACGTTCATATATCAGATAGCAGTCGAAAAAAATTGGATGACAAGACTTTTCGGTGTGTTCTTCTAGGAATAAGCGAAGAATCTAAAGCATATAGACTGTATGACCCAGTATCCAAGAAGATAATTATCAATAGAGATGTGATTTTTGAAGAAAACAAGTGCTGGAACTGGAAACAAAGTAATGAAGAAACAAGACTTGTCTTTGATAAAAGTGAAGAAGAAGAATCTGAAGATGAGGTAGCAGTTGAAGAAGGAGGAGAGAACAATATATCTTTAGAAGAGTCACCTGGTGGAGAGAACAATATATCTTTAGAAGAGTCACCTGGTGGAGAGAACAATATATCTTTAGAAGAGTCACCTGGTGATAACTCTCCAACACATGAAGAATCCTCACCAGAGAGAAGGCATAGAAGAACACCATTTTGGATGAAAGCTTATGTAAGTGGGGAAGAATTCTCTAAAGAAGATGTCGAGCACAACGATTTGGTCTTGTTTACCTCCACCATAGATCCAACTAACTTTGAAGAAGCTAATCAGAGTTCCAAGTGGAAAGCTGCAATGGATTTAGAGATAAAAGCAATTGAAAAAAATGAGACTTAGGAGTTGACATATTTACCTAAGGGAATGAAAAAGATCGGAGTAAAGTGGGTTTACAAAACCAAACTCAACGAAAATGGTGAGATTGACAAATGCAAGGCTTGGCTGGTGGCAAAAGGTTATGCTCAACAATACGGCATAGATTATACTGAGGTATATGCGCATGTGGCTAGGTGGGATATGATCCGAATGATAATTGCTTCAGCAGCTCGGAATAGTTGGAGTTTATACCAGCTTGATGTCAAAAGCGCTTTCTTGCATGGAGAGCTGAATGAGGCAGTATTTATTGAGCAACCACAAGGCTATGAGAAGAAAGGTGAAGAACATAAGGTGTACAAGTTGAAAAAGGCATTGTATGACCTTAAACAAGCTCCTCATGCATGGTATAGCAGGATTGAAGCATATTTTGTCAAAGAAGGGTTTGAAAGATGTGACTGTGAACACACATTATTCATAAAGCGGGGAGGTGAAGGTAAAATTTTAATTGTTAGCTTGTATGTTGATGATCTAATCTTTACTGGCAATGATGAGAGTATGTTTGCTAAATTCAAGAAATCTATGAAACTTGAATTCAATATGACTGATTTAGGAAAAATGAAATACTTTCTTGGCGTGGAGGTGTTACAAAATCCTGAAGGTATCTATATTAGCCAAAGAAAGTATGCCAAAGATGTTTTGGAGAAGTTTGGGATGAAGAATAGTAATAGTGTGAAGAATCCCATTGTTCCTGGTGTTAAACTTATAAAGAATGAAGAAGGATCCAAAGTAAATGCCACCATGTACCAACAATTGGTTGGAAGTCTTATGTATCCAACCATCACAAGACCAGATCTAATGTATGTGGTGTCCCTCATTAGCAGATTCATGGCAAGTCCAACGGAGCTACATTGGCTAGCCGCGAAAAGAGTGCTAAGATATTTAAAAGGAACTGTGGGTTTGGGAGTTTTCTACCAAAAGGGAGACACTGGAGAATTAACATCATATACAGATAGTGATTATGCAGGAGACACAAATGACTAAAAAAGCACTTTTGGTTATGTATTTACACTCAATGGAGGGGCGGTGTCTTGGTCATCAAAAAAGCAACCTGTAGTTGCCTTGTCCACTACTGAAGCAGAATTTATAGCAGCAACCTCTTGTGCCTGTCAAGAGGTGTGGATGAGAAGAGTATTGGAGAAACTTGGCTATCCTCAAGGGAAGTGTATCATTATATTATGTGATAATAGCTCTACTATTAAGCTATCCAAGCATCCTGTCATGCATGGACGCAGCAAACATATTGACGTAAGGTTTCATTTCTTACGTGATTTGACGAGAGATAAAATTGTTGAATTGAAGCATTGCGTCACACAAGATCAAGTCGCAAACATTATGACAAAACCACTCAAGCTGGATGTATTCTTAAAATTGCGCAAGTCAATGGGTATATGTGTGGTACCATAGTTAAACTGAAAGCATTACTGCAATCAGTTTAAGGGAGGAATTGTTGAGGATAAGAGTTGAAAAGTCAATAAAGTAGGATTTAGTTTATCTTTTATGCATTTCTAGGATAAATGTGAGTTATAATTGGGCTCAAAGTTTATCATGTAAAGCTTATATAAAGCTTTGAATTGTTTATTGAATGAGAAATATAGAACGTTTTGAGTACTAACAGACTCGGCGTTCCACTAGGGAACAATCAGGGATCATCTTCTGACTCGACAGTCAATCGATTTTGTGCTTCACTCGTCATTCTACTCGAAAGTTGATAAACACTTTTTCCTGACTTGACAGCTATTCGGGAAAGGCCATTACCCACTCAGGACACTTGTTTTTCGCTTGCCGGGCACAATTAGTGATTCTGAGTAAGATGATTGCCTTCCTACTTGGTGATCTGTTCGGCATCCACTCGACAACATGTATCCCAACTCAGCAACATTCAGAGCTAGGAATCTACACTCAAACTTAGAGTTGGGGCTCGACACTTAGACTCGGGAGTCTGGACTAGTTGGTAACTCAGATAAGTCGCTGAATTAGACAGTTGGGTGATATTCCTGCTTGAATTGGAAATAACATTCTGACGAACGGAAGCTTGGCAAAATCAGTCAACACTAACCGTCAAAGAGTATCTATTCATCTCTTTCAAGAGATAAATTAAATTAAGGGGACGCTTGGTAAGCGGGTTTAGAAAGCGGGAATGAGAATGAAATTTATTTCATTCTCATTTATGATGCTTGGTATACAGGAATCAAAATCAAAATCAAAATATGGATATGATACCTTTGATTTTATAACCTAGCCCCTACTAGGTTATCACTAAACCTATAGGCCCCTCAATCAAAATTCATTACCGTTCTCGTTGCCGAATGTATACCAAGCGCCCCCTAAGTTGGTGTAATTTCGATTCAGCCAAAATCAGAAATGAGGAATGACAACAGCCCTTTTGTTTAGCCATTCCAAGAAGCTCTCAGCATCTTGATGAGAGTCCTGGCCTTGGCCTTCGATGCCGCGCCACATTGGCTCTGCAGCAGCAATAGCAACTGCGTCACCGCGCCGGCGGACGTCGCCGCCGCCCTCGCCCTCTCCGACTCGCCGCAAATGGCTAGCAGCGACCCCAGCGCGTGCTCGCTCCCTTCGTGCCCCGTCGACACCCTGAACACCATCTTTACGAGCGCCCTCACGCCGCTTGGATTCTCCAGCAGCGCTTTCTTCCCCGCCTCGAGTCCCAGCAGGAGCTCCAGCGCGGCCAACGCCGGCGCGGCGTTGCCCCGCGCGCAGCAATTGGACAGCAGGTGCGCGATGAGGCCGTCCACCGCGCCTTCCCCGATCGCGCGGCGCCGGTTGCTCTCCGAGGACGAGCACAGAGCCGCCGTGGCGCGAACGGCCGCCTGCGAGGCTTTGAAAGTGCTCAACTTGTCGCCGAGCATAGAAACTAGAATCTGCAAGACCTGCGGCGACCGGTCGACGACGATTGAGCAGAGCTCGTGGGTGGCTGAAGAAGAAGCTATAACTTCCAGGAGATGGCACAAGCTGATCTTGATCTCCGCATTGCCTCGGTCAAAGAGGTGCACCAGCGAAGAAAAAGTCGATTCTTCCTCCTTCAGCATGTTGAGCGGATACAAAGGAGCGGAGACCGACAAGCTCAGAACGCAGCCGAGCAGCGCTCCGGCGAACTCGGCGTCGAGGAGGGCTCCTCCCGGGGTAAGTTGAAACAGAAGCTGAAGCAGCAAAGGAAAGAAGCCAAGTTGAACCAAGCATGCCCGGCCGACGTCAGACTCCACGGACAGAACGTGGACTTTCCTGGCAATCTCCAGCTTCTCCGACGGCAACGTGGTCGGCTCGAGGAGTTGCCTTCGGAGCTCGACCAGTGAGAAATCGGCGGCACCAGGAAACTGCAAGGGGTCGTGGCAGTTGTCTCCGGGGTCAGCGAGGAGCCACTGGTCGATAAGATGGCAGAGGGCATGGTTGGGGATCAATGTGGTATCGGTGAGCCTCTGCATTGTGACGGGGCACGTCAGGTTGCCGTCGGCGAGCCACTTCTGGATGCTCGGCCTATCGTAGGTCTGGCCGGTGCTCAGAGTGACCGGATCCGTGAAGATTTCAAGGCTTATTGGGCATCTGAACAAATGAGGAATGCTCATCTCATTCACCTACAAAGGTCTGATCACAGGGGAGTTCGACAGGGAGGACCTCGATCGAGGAGCATAAGCTCACAGCACGACTCACAAATTTGTCACT
The DNA here is from genome assembly GCA_024364735.1 of Boesenbergia rotunda. NCBI lineage: Eukaryota > Viridiplantae > Streptophyta > Magnoliopsida > Zingiberales > Zingiberaceae > Boesenbergia > Boesenbergia rotunda. Next base: position 576,186 of record JAGFNQ010000164.1, read on the forward strand.
GATGCGTGGCAGAATTCAGCTCAGAATAGGAGAACGAACAGAGGAGATTAGTAGTGAAAGATTGAAGAGGATACGATCGATCGTATTGTTTCGGTCAACGGGAACTATAGATAAACTTTGAAATTGAAACTTCCATGAAAAGATGGGCACCAGGATTAGCTTGTGGTGGGGAGGTCTGTTCATTGAAAGACAGCAAGCTGAGCAGAAAGGTGGAGATCGAGTGGGGAATATTGAAAGTAAAAGAAAGGAGAGGGTGCCACAAGATGAGTGGGATTCAACTTCCCCAAGCTTCCTTGTTTCCTGGTCAAAAGTCGAACTCACAAATTTTGACTTGTTTAAGCAAGGCATTGCCAACTGGTTCAATCAGCTAAGAGGACAAGATGAATTCATCACGATAAGATACGCACTGAGAAGTTTAATCTAAGCTTTTTCTAGCAATGTTCATTGAGAAATATGTGGCATGGACAAAAGACAGAATTACGACACCCGTTGAGAAATTTCTAACCTTCGGTTCGGTGTGCCCAATGGAAATTTAGCCAAAGGAAGGCTAGTGCATGAAGTAACTCACTTTGAAAGTTTGCCACTTGAAAAAGGGATTTATTAGCCGACATTGACTTCAGCGCTAGCGTGTTTTGTGGAATCCTGCCTACTACGCCGTCTTCTAGATCAGTAATTGACCATGAATAGATATCGACCTACGTACAGAATCAATCAAACAAATTGTAAATAATGACTAGATCAGGGATAGAAATCACAATACTGAAAGACAAAAAACAGTACCTTTGTCCACATTCTGAAGGACGGGCGTAACGAACGCAGAACGGAGGGATGCTCGTTTTTTAATTTTGATTACGAGAGGCAGAGTAGGATAATGACTCTTTTTATAAGCTATTTTAATCTGTAATTGTTTTGTTCTCATGCAGCAGCAATGGCAAACAGCTAGCCTGATATAGAATGATGCTTCGTTGTCTTCCCATCTCTTGCGCGAGACTCTGTTGAATGATTCAACCATCTAACGACCCGCCAGGACGGATCGTGTAGAAAGATCAAAGAAGAACGATCGATGACAACAACATTCAGATTGCAGTTCACCGCTCGAAACAAATGCCGGCGGCTGCCGAAGCTCCGATGCCGCCGAGCGAGGGGAGGAGCGGCAACGTCTGCGTCTGGCTCGTCTCCTGCCTCTTCTTCCTCATCCTCCTCGCCGGCGGAGGATTCCTCGTCCTCTACATCACCTTGCCAGAAACAGAGGACACGAGTTGGTTTCCCGTCGCCGGAATGATCCTGGTGGCCATTCCCTGGGTGTTTTGGATCCTAACATGCTTTTACCGGCTCATTGCGATGAGAAATAGAGGAGAAGAAGGAGGAGGAGAGAGGCAGCCGGTGGCTAAAGCTTCCTCAGCGCTTAATTCCCCGAGGACGGCGGCCGCTCAAGACTCGCCGGTCCATTCTCCGGGCGGCGCAAGGAGGGTTCGGTTCGGCAATGCGACCGTCATGGGCGACGGTGGTGCAGCGGCCGGGAAGGCGCCGGGAGGCAACGAGGCCGATCATGGAGGCTCCAATGCCACGAACGGCGCTGGATCGTCGCTCAACTCGCATGAAAGCGAAGAGCCGTTGGCTTTATCGCCGTCATCAGTCGCGTGAAGTTCTGCAAAAAATAAAATCGAGAAATAGAAGAAGAAGAAGAACATGAACAAGAACAAGAGGAAGAATCATGTAAAAACTTGTAAATCAGCCCGTAATTATCATAATTCTCTTGAATTCACATGTCACTTTACCTGCAAAGTAAAATTTGTTGTTGCTTTGCGGGATTACAGGCATGTCACATGCATTCATGCATGCATTTGCTGTACATGAAGTTCGCTGCTTTTGTGCATGCTCAAAAAGGTGTCATTCAGGGATGGATCTAGGAATCAAAGGTGGGCTGGGCTTAAGGTTTAGGATTTCGGATTGTGGAAAGAGTGGGCTAAGCACCAAAGCAAGATAACAAAGAAAATCATTACAGCCCGACCTGCAAGAACCATTGGGTGCCACCGTCGGGAATCTGAAAAGCAAGGAGATTTTCTCCGACGAGGCCAGTAGCTCTCCCTCCATCGCTGTTGTAGAAAGACGGTGGAAGCGATGGCAGAGAGGCACTGATACCAGCGGCCACAGTGATGGCCAGAGCAGTGCAGCATCTGCGGCCGTGCAGGAAGTTTAAGGGTGTCGGCGGGTGCTTTGACAACCCTTTGTTATTTTGGTGCGTCCAATGAACAAAGGCTATTACTGTAGCAAAATAATTTTATGTAATTTTTTTGGGAATGAGCTATAGCCAACGATAGCCATAACTTAAATCCGCCTCTGGTGCCACCAGCATTGCATGATGGTTCCTCGTGAAATTGAGCGCTTCTTTATAAGAAAGCTTTGGTCTCTACAAGAAGAGAGCAAAAGAACAGAAGAGAAGTATAGAGCAAGAAAATTTGAAAAAAGAAAAACAATTATAATACGAGAGAAGGAAAAGAGTCTTCTATCTTGAATCCTCTCATTTTCTTTTTTCTCTTTCATTTTTTTCGTATAATCCTTTGCTCTTAAGATACCCATGATAGTGTTCAAATATACGCTCAATTCACCATGACAACTTATGCTAAGTTGTATTCCTGATTTCGCTATTTTATCCATAGAACAAACATCTAAGTGTGACCTCTTGGCACCGTTAGAGGGGTCGAATCTGTTTTAAGACAACTACCTCGCTACATGACTTAGCGTCTTGACATATAAGTAAGTACTATCCCTCTGGTAGATTGTGGATAAAGATCCAATAATTTTAAAACAGATCCATTCTATTAAAATGATGACAAAAAATGTTGAGATGCAACATGCTCAACATTTGTCGGTCTCGTTTGAGCCGATTGGAAATGTCTCAATCAAGTATGGTGAAAAGTCAGAGAAGTTCACCGGGGTGAACTTTAAGTAGTGGAAGTAGAAGATATTCTTTTACTTGGCTACATTGAACCAAACACGAATTTTCACCGAGGAACCTCCCAATTATGATGAGGGTGTAAATGATGTGAAAATCATCATTGCAATGAATATATGGAACCAGTTTGAGTTAATATGCTGAAATTACATCCTTAACTACCTTAAGGAAAATTGGCAAAGAAGTTGTAAGAGTCCCTAAACAAGAAATATAAATCAAAGGGTGTTGGGTTAAACTCATCGTTAGACTTCGAATTGAGGAACTCAAGTGTTCAGAGAGAAAATTATTCTCTCATGCTATTATTATAAAACTGAACATGGTCGAGCATGGTTAATACTTAAAATAGAAGAATCTCAAGGCTTTCTAGATGGGACCCAGAGGTGGCAATTTCAAAAACTATGTCATGGTCATTAAAGTGAACCTGATAAGTTCAAAGCCACAACAATGGTGGATCGATATTAGTGTCATCAGATATATCCACTGTAACAAAAAGGTACTCCACAACTTTGATGAAATCAAAGATGGGGACAAGTTGTTCATCAAAAATTCAACAACCTCGAATATAATGGGCCAAGGAAAATTAATACTGAAGATGACTGTTCAGGTAATCTATGGTCCGTAGAATCATGTATTTTGATGTTTGGGCAAAGAATTTAAGTTAGGTTTGCCCTTGTATTTGATATGTGTATTTGAGTGTGCAAGTTCTGAAGGATACACGTAGACTCAGTTTGATGACTTTGGATCAAGTGAAGGATGGTGTATTCGAGGGATCGTGGACAAGGCAGTAATGATGAGACGAGGGAAGCGCACTTCGAGGCATACGCGAAGGATAACATGAGGACAAGCCGCAGGCTTGTATGCATCCAAGGGACGAGAGCCAAAGGCATACGCGAAGGATGACATGGAGACGAGCCACGGACTTGTATGCATCCGAGGGACGAGAGCCAAAGCGAAGAAGACTTGAAGATAACAGGTTAAGGCTGCAATGAAGAGTTAAGTGAGTCACGAGGGATCGTGAATCTGACAATAAGGATCGAGGCTGAAGGAAGCTCCAGAAGGCAAGACATGAAGGATGGAGAGGCATCCAAGAGACAAGAGGTTGATGGAGGAGGCTAGAAGGCTAGGTCTAGGTTGGTCGAGCGATGATGAGTGCTGAGTGAATGTACTCATGGTTAAAACCTTAGGTTTAGGGTTTTACTAGTCGACTGGTATGAGATTAGTCGACTGGTTGAGGTCCCAAAAAGATCAATCGACTGATCTTTCTATGCAGTCAACTGGTGTCGGCTGAATTCAAATATTGGGGCTGTAACGTTCGAATTCGATAGTTGTCAGTCATTTGGTGTTGGCATTAGTCGACTGATAATGGTTGGATCAACAAACGAGTTTTATTTAAGAGAATTCGGTTTGCTTGAGCAAGGTTGATGAAATAGAGGTGAACCCCTATTAGTAGTCTACTAAGCTCTTGTATGCGTGTGCAGTGTTATGGCGAGGTTTTTGATATTGTCCACTTTGGGCCTAAAATGGTTTTGCTCTTGGGCTATTTCCAAAAAACCTCATACCAATGGAGATATCTTTCTCTTATGAGCCTATAATCTTTCCCATATGTTTTCAATGCGGGACTATGTTTGCAACCCTACAACCCTAACAATCCCTCTCTCAAATAAAAGACCATAGACCCCCCCCCCCCCAAGCGGAAGCCTTTCGGTTTGATGTCCAATCCTCAACCCGTCAGGACTTTCTACCCTTCGATCCACTCGACCTATTAGGACTTCACCACCTAGTCGTAACTAGGACTTTTCTGCCTGGTGTTTGATCCTCTTGATCAAGACACGGGAGCCGACACTTACTTTGTTCAAGGTTTAACTCACATGGTTATATCTGGATCATGACTCTAGTTTATGCTCGGTAGTTAGTCTGGTGAAGAGCGACCTGACTCTGATACCAATTGTTAGGACCAAAAGGAATTTATACATCTCCACAATTATATGATATTGTTCACTTTAAGCCTAAGCCCTCATGATTTTGCACTTGGGCTCTCCCCAAAAGACCTCATACTAATGAAGATATCTTTCGCTTATAAGCTTATGATCTTTCTTATATGTTTTCAATATACAACTATGTTTACAATCTTGCAACCCTAACAATTTCTCCACTTATAAGGAGCTACAAGAGCTAGCCAAAGGTTTTCTGAGGATTCATCCACTCACGGATCGGGATCGTCTACCTTACGGATAGTCGTGGAGTAGGAGTGTCATCTCCGAACCATGTTACATCGGTTTGTTCCTCTTGTTAGTTTTAGTTTAATTGTTATTTTGTTTACGCACTAACATCATAGGAAGCGGAACCGACGAATTGAGGGTGAGAGACTATTCACCCCTCTAGTGGTCATCCGATTCCCATCAAGTGGTATCAGAGTAAGGTCACTCGTCTACAGGATAATCGCCAGGAGAGCAAAGTGCTAGAGGAAGATGGAAGGCGAAGGATGTCAGGCCCCCAGAGGCACATGCTTACTCGAAAATCAAGCAGCATCTCCCTTATACGGCGGACAAGTTGGGACTAATAATACATAACCTCACAACATAAATATAACTCTGTTATACACGGCTGACATCACAGTAATAAGAAAATTCATAACCACGCAGTTAAATGTGTTATTAATCAGATTAAATGTGTTGCCGTGAGCAACCATGGGGTTGGGGTAAATGTGCTTGAATTGTGTTGATCTCTTAAAGTCAATGGATATGCTATGGGATGGTAAGTTTGGTTTTGAACTACGGTTGGGTTGAGATGCTACTGCCGTGAGTAAAGTTTTGGAGGTGGATGTTGGTTTTGCTTTGGAGGACTGATCTGATTGTTTTGGTGCCATATGTGGAATGGTTTGAGTTGTGTTGGTTATTAATTAGTCAACTTGGTACTGGAATGATTTAGATCCAATTTGGGATTTATCCACCGTGAGTTTCATTTGGTGTATTGTTGTTTGGGTGTAATTTGTAGTTGTGGATGTCCCTTGGGTTAAATTGAGAATTAAGCTAATGACCTAACCTTAATGATTTGGGTTAGAGGAAATCAATTGTCGTTTAAGATTTAAGTAAACAGATGTAGTAACGAGGATTTATCCTAAATTTTTATTTGACTGCAGTTTAGCTAATTATATAATTCTATTAATAGCTAAACTTTATCCTCAATACAGGACCTTAATTCGGACTCGTTTGGTTGATCATGGGAGATTCTCTTCTCGTATACGTTCTACATAAAAGGCGGGTACTTCTCCTTTGTATTCTAGTAGTTCTTTTATCTTTAATGCATGACTTGTTATGTCTGAAGAGGTCTATTTGACCTTGTTCCTTGTTATGTCTGAATAGGTCTGTTTGACCTTGTTCCTTGTTGTTGTTTATTTTATATCGCTTGTTGATACTTTCTTTGTTTGGCCTTCGAGTTTAATCTAAAATTCGTATCCGTACAGTCTCTCGTTGGTTTTCCATTATGTGAAGTACCGCTCGTTGGTTTTTCATTAAACACCACTAGGGTGGTTGGCATTAGAGACACCCTACCTAATAATTTATTTGCATATTCGTTGGTTATGGTTGGTTTATAGTTTGTTGCTTTTGTAGTTTCATCGTTGCTATTCGATTGTTCGTTGTTATTCGGTTATTTGTGCTTATTGGTATCATGCACCATATCTACACCGTTGCATACTAACGACTGTTGGGCTTCCATATGGTTAAGTCGTTGTCAGTCATCTAGTTGCTTTGTCACTCAACAATTTGTTGTGGTAGTTGTTAGAATGGGAGCAACCGTCCTGTTACGCCACACTCAACCACTCATGTACAGTGGATGTTGGAGTTGTAGGCAAACAGTTGACACCCTCACCGTTGTTTCTGAGGTATATCAGAGTTATTGATAGCTCCCCCTATAAATCGGGGTTTTGGAGTAGTTGGCTCCCCAGCATCCTGTCCACCTAACCACATATATCAGTGGTATTCATTGGAGTGTGTATAGTTGTCACAACCCTACCCACTCGGCCACACAGATGTACTATGTTGGCGGCTTGACTGGCATCAGGGGTGACACATGTCATTGCATCATATGCATCTATTGCATTTATGCATTTTCTTGTGGTTGTTACATTTATATGAGCTATGGTTGCTGCATTTAGTTGACATGCATATTTGTTTGATACTATGTTATGTCGTAGGTATTTTACGTTGTTTTATACATGTTTTGAGTTTCTCTATTTTTTTCTAGAAACTGTACACTGTTGTATTCTATTGTTTCGTATACCCTTTGATGTCATGCTATTGTCTATTCATATACCGGCTGAGTCCGCCCGAACTCACCACCCTTGCTTCCTATTTTTGTTTCAGGTAATAGGTAGATGTACTACTTGGAGCCAGGAGAGGATCCAGTTGCTAGTCCCACGGTGTCGAGTTTGTTTCCATATTTGGTTTTACTATCGCAGTTGCTTTATTTTCTGCACTTTGTGAGTTTCGCATTTTATTTATTTATCCGATATCGTTCTAGCAGACTTTTATTAGCAGACTTTTATTTATATCTTGTTGGTTTGCTATGTTCGTATCTTTTAGTATCCGGACTCTCTGCTAATTTAAATTTGTTTAAAGTTATTAACTGCGTGGTTGTGGATTTTTTTACTACTACGATGTCAGCCGTGTATGACTAAGCTATATTTATGTTGTGAGGTTATGTATTATTAGTCCAAAATTGTCACGCCCCAGAGGCACATGCTTACTCGAAAATCGGGCAGCATCTCCCCTGTACGGCGGACAAGTTTAGTTCCTGTAGCATAATTTTAATCCTAAGGGTGACCAACCCGACCCTACGAATGATTCCCGCAGGCCACCAATGTAAATCGATAAGCGCTCATGGAGACACATCTAAACGACCAACGTTCTTAGGTTTATTTTTCACTAGAAGAAAAAATCTCTTACAATGTATCATAGCCGAGATTCAAACCGTAAATACTTTGGTTATCCATTGGAGGACTTAACCATTGCACCATTGTCTAGTTTTAAAATTTATAATTATGTCATTTTTAATTTAACTTTATTTTTAATAATACAACACCTGAATTACTTTGTTAGGCATTATTAAAAAAATATTTACTAATATATATATATATATATATATATATATATATATATATATATATATATATATATATATATATATATATATAGGGCCGCCATATGTGTCGGCCCCACATTGGCCGCCATAGAGGTGGACCCTATGTGTCGGCCCCACATTGACCACCATAGGGCTGACTTTGAACATAGGGATTTACATGTGAGTTGTGGACTAGAGGATCATGACCCTTATCCCCATGTAAATCCGCCCTTGATGATGGTTGCTCATGAGGTTGAGTGCTTCTTTATAAGAAGGCTTTGATCTCAATGGGAAGACCACAAGAGCAAAAGAGAAGCATAGAGCAAGACAGTTTGAAAAGAGAAAAGCAAATATAGTACAAGAGAAGAGAAGAAAGTGAGTTTTTCATCTTGAATCCCCTCATTTCTTCCTTTTTCGTTCTATCATACAATTCTTCGCTTAGTAGATATCAGTGATAACATTCAGGTATATGCTCAGTTCATCACGACATCCTATGCTAGGTTGTGTTCCCAATTTCGCTATTTTATCCTTGGGAATAGACATCTAAGTGTGACCTCTTAACATTGTAGGAGAGAACGAATCTGTTTTAAGGAGACTATCTCGCTACATGACTCGACATCTTTGTTCCTTGGACTATGTTCCTTATGCAACCCACTCGATTCAGGCTCCAGATTTGTTCGGCTTCTGTCTCAAGCCTTTGGCATCAACTTCATTGACTTGGCACTCAAAGCACTCATTGGCTTGGCAACTTGGCGAATCAGCGACTTGACAAATTCTCTCTCCCACTCGAACTTGGGCAATTATAGATGAAGTTGATATTAACATGCTCAGCTAGACTAACAACTTGAGATAAACATCTCAAGTTATCTTGGCACCACTCAACAAATTGGTGATAGAGACCCAATGTAAACTTAGCCTTGTGGTTTCCAATCTCTGGCCTTCCTACTATAAGCAAGCCAACCGAGGTTAATTGCTGACCAAAGTCCAGGGTTTGGACTATCTCTTTATTACTGAAGACCGATCATGAATGATGTGAGCCATGGTCTTAGATAGAAGCTTCAAGTTACAAGATTGATCAAAAGTCAATAGATTCTAAGATAATGAGCACACACATGCAGATGGATCTAGACAGATTCGATTTGACAGAAACCCATTGATGGGTCTGATTAGACCATTTTAGGTCATTGAATTTCAGATGTTACAAGGAGACCAACGATGCCCTCTATTGCTTATTTTGACATTCTCGAATGTGTTAAAATGTTATTAAAAAATCGACTTAAATCCCAATATGGTGTTTAGAGCCAATTTTTAATCCCAATATGGTGTTTCAAGCCCACCATATCAGGCCCACATTGGTGTTTAGAGCCAATTTTTAATGATTCTTCCAATAACATTGTAACACCATCAGAAAAGTCAAAATAAGCAATAGAGAGCATCGTTGGACTCGTTATAGTTTTAGAAATTTGCAAAACCTTCAATAAGCCCAATCGAACTTGTCTAGGTTCATTAGTAGATTTTGACTGAACTCCACCGATGAACCTAGACAAGTCTGATTAGACAATTTTAGGTCTAATAGATTTTTGAGACTGCAAGGAGTCTAACGATGTCGTTCATTGCTTACTTTTTTGTCCCCAAATGTGTTAAAATGTTATTGAAAGAATCGACTCTAAATCCCAATATGGGTCTAATATGAATCATATTAGGCCCACATTGGGCATGATATGATGTCATATCAAGCCCATGTTCGGTATAATATTGAATCATATTAGGGGTTAGAGTTGATTCTTTTAATAATATTTTAACACTTTTGATCGAAACTCACTGATAGACCTAGACAGGTCCAATTTGATCCATTTAATATCCTGTGGATTTTTTAGGCTTGACGAGTCCAATGGTACCCTCCATTACTTATTTCGAATTCTTCAGAGATGTTAAAATATTTTTGAAAGAATTATCTCTATACTGCAATGTGGTGTGGGAATCATATCAGACCCAATGTGTGCCTGATCTGAATCATATCAAACTCACATTAGGCTTGATATGAATAATATCAAACTCATGTTGAGTTTGATATGGAATTAAAAATTGCGTGACTACTTATAGTTTAGAGCTTCGATTTTGTTATTTAAGAGTTGCGTGATTATTTGTATTCTAGAGCTTTGGCTCTGTTCTCTAGAAGTCAGGTGATTAATTTTATTCTAGAGTTTTAGCTCTACTATCTAGGAGTTGCGTGATTATTTAAAGTCTTAAACTTCATCTTAGTCCTTGTAAGAAGTATGCAATTTCTTAAGTAATCAAATAAAGAAACAAGTATTACCTCTATGCCGTAGATAGAGGTATCAGACAGGCCAACTCGTGATAGGTCGGGTCGACCCGTGGTTGGCCAAGCATTTGGCACGGCAGAGCAGGCCGACCCGTCATCTTGGTAGTTTGAAAATTTTCCAATCCAACTATATATATATATATATATATATATAGAGAGAGAGAGAGAGAGAGAGAGAGAGAGAGTTTTGATCCGCTGCGGACCGCTTCCTGTAGACCACGTGCGGACCACAGCGCCAGACCGATCAGGCAACTGCTTGATCAGTCACGCAGAGCGCTGCGCCGATGGTGGCTGATCGTCGATCGGACACCATTGGCGGCCTTCGGCCGCCGCCCCCGAACAAAACTATAACCCTAGGGGGTGCGGTGAACCCTAGGGGTAGCGGTGAACCCTAGGGGTAGCGGTGAACCCATCGGCGACTGATCGGTCCAGGGGGCCAATCAGGCAAGTACCTGATCGGTCAGGCACTTGCTTGACCGATCAGGAGTTGCCTGATCGGTCAGGCAAGTGCTTGACCAATCAGGCACTAGCCTGATCGGTCCCCTTGACCGATCAGGCAAGTGCCACATACGCGGTCCGCACGCGGTTCGCAGGAAGCGGTCCGCACGTGGTCCGCAGGAAGTGGTCCGTAGCGGATCAAATTCGTATATATATATATAATTTGGGTTACGGATTAGACGGGATGATTATTTTTTCAATTAAAGCTTACAATATTCTTGATATTAAATGTCATATATATCATAAGCTTATGAAGCCTACAAGCCCATTTAAGTTTATATGTTTCAGTGAGAAAAGAAGTTTTCTCAACCCCGAGCCAACCCAAACATGTCGCGTGCTGACCCATGGGTCACAGGTCTAGGCGGATCAACCCACTTTAACTTACCTTTAAATGGATTGATAAAATTTCAACTTAATTGGCTTAAATTATTTGATGGAGTAGGCCAACTCGATAGGTCCAATCCAAATTGATGGCTCTAGCTAGAGAACATCAGTTCTAAAGAGATAAATTATTTATGTTGAATGAATAATTAAAGTAACTCTATATAAATATAGAGCATTTGATCTGAGCTTTAAAGGTGACTTTCAAGTCTTTCTGCGCATTCACAGCTTTGGCCAAATTAAGATGATTTTTCCTCATAGGATGGATTGTAAGTTGTTCACCTAATTCTTATGCGAGACATTTCAAGGGTGTATAGTAGGTCATTCACCCTACATATATGTTTGTATATGCATACACATGATGTATTTTATATTGGGTGGATTGCGGGTTGTTTACCCCATGTATATATGATACATCTCTTTCAAGTGGATTGCAGATTGCTCACCTAATCTATGTATGTATAGATGCATACATATGATGCATTTCGTTACAAATAGATTGTGGGCTTTTCACTTTCATATATGATACATCTTTCTTGGATGGATTGTGGGTCACTCATCTTTATATTTACATTTATATATGATGAGTTTGTATTAGGTGGATTGCGAGTCATTTATCTGTATGTATATGACATATCTTTGATAGGTGTATTGCATGTCCTTTACCCACTTAATAAATTATGTTGTGTTGTACCAATAAGTCAAACTACATACGTGTGTAATGTTTGATAATGAGAAATTAAAGAAAATGATGAAACTAATCGAGAAGAGGATAAAAAACGAATGATATATATATATATATATATATATAATATATATATATAATAATAATATATAATATATATATATATATATAAAGTATAAATTATGTTATTGATCTCTTTGATTATATTTTCATGTATGTCTCTTTTATCTCAATTATTTACTTTGTGCTCACTTTCCTTTTCCTTTGATCTCCAATTAATTGTTGAAATATGTACAAACATGAATGGAATTCATTTAGAGGTATGCATATAGTTAGTTTTGATTATATTTTACTCTAATATTGTTACAGTTCATGCGTGGCGAGCGATGCTAGCGCTGCAGCAAGCCTAACTCATACGGGGCGCGACACTCAGAAATCCAGAAGACCTAAAATCAATCCAATCGGACCTATCTAAGTTTATCAATGAGTTTTAATTAAAATCCAATTATAGACCCAAACATGTCCGATTAGACTTATTTTAGGTCCTTTGTATTTTTAAGGCTGAAAGGATTTCGACAGTATCCTCTATTACTTATTTCAACTTTTTCAGAGGTGTCAAACTATTATTGAAAAAATCGACTCTAAACCTTAACATGAGTGTGATCATATTCATTTCAAGCTTAATGTGAACCTAATATGAATATCTATGCATGCATGTATAAAAAAGAGAAAGAAAAGAGAAGAGAAGTTGTATACATTAAAGAGGAAAGAGAAAGTGTGTGTGGGGGGGGGAGGGGGGGGGAATCAGATTTGATAGAAAAGGTAGAACAGAGAGAATACATAATTGAGCCACCTTTTGATAAATATTAAAATAGTATATACTTTTGATTAATTTAAAATTTTATTTACGTAATGGGATAAATTATCATTTAATCTATATTGATCATTTCTTAACTTAATCACTCTTCTTTGTTCTAAATTTTTCTATATGCTTGTAGATTTAAATTATGATTCCTCAAATTTATTTGTTTTGGTAAACGTATAGGAGAGGAAATGACTTTTTCTTAACTTTTCAATTTGTAATTTTAAACCTTAAACTCTGAATCTAAACATGACTAACATTGATTGAATAAATAAACGTTAAACCCATACTAAAAATGATTAATTATAAATTATTTTTTATTTTTCATTTTTAATAATAATAATAATAAATAAATAAATAACTAAATAAAATAGGGTGTTAAGTCCAACGTGGAGAAGTCGTCAACCCAAATTAAGCCCATTGGGGTTGTTTCCCATCCACGGGTCATTCTCGGGAGAGACTGCGATAGAATTGAAGAACTTATGGGCTGAACAAGCGATCTCCATTCTCCAGTGACGGATCCCTCCGCAATGACGATGCGGTTTTCTTCCTCGATCGCCTCTCGCCTCGTTTCCACGGCCTCCAAATCGGTGCATTACCTCTCCGTCTCTGATCTCTCCTCGCCCCTTCTCCTCCTCCCTTCCCCATGGAGGGCTCTCCCACTCCCAGATGCGCTCTCTTCTATTTCGTTCCGCTAGTCGTGATCCTTCTCACGATGCAGTCTCCTTTTGGTCCTTGCAGATATCTTCGACTGCGTGGAGTTTGATTGCGTCTCGTGGCGAGGTATCCGCCGCCGTTTCTTCTGTATCGGATCCGGCTCAATTGAGAAGCGCCACAGAGGACATCAAAGAACTCCTCGAGAAAAACCATTGCCACCCTATCTTGGTATTCTCACGTTCTGTTTCAAAGACACTCTAGATATACGCACCCTTCTGTTACACAGATAGTTTATAAATGGAAGCACTGTGTAATACATATTGTTGAGAAGAATGCTTTGGTATGAACTTGGAAATAAGTTAAATAGGAATTTGATAAGATTAGTTATTGAGAGGATAATGACTAAACTTGTAGGAGAACTGGTGGTGGTCTGAGGAAATACAAATGGTTATTGGTCTAAAAAGACATTTTTGGAACATCTATAGGATTCGTTAAAATGAGTGCTAAAATAGATATAACTCCAAATGATTGAATGAAAATAATGGTATAAACATGTCCAAAATGACCACTAGATTCTTAAACTGTTTCTATCAACAAGAGCTGAAGGTTTTAGGGGTCAATTGAAATGATTCAAGAGAGATGGGTATTCCTAGTGCTTTAATGTTGCATCAAAGTTGAATTGAGGAATAAGATACATGTAGCCATTACCAATAATCAGAACTAATATGGCTTATTTGCTGTTGTTGTTTCTATAATCTCATCATTGTAGTATAACCATACAGGTTCGCCTGGGATGGCATGATGCTGGCACGTATGATAAGAATATTGAGGGATGGCCAAAAAGAGGGGGAGCTAATGGAAGCTTGCGTTTTGACATAGAATTGAAACATGCAGCTAATGCTGGTATTTCATGTCTACCAGGCTACTTAGTTATTGATTGAATTCAGGGTTTGACTGACAAAACAATTACAGGATTGGTAAATGCTTTAAAGCTTCTTCTGCCTGTAAAGGACAAGTATCCACGTGTCAGTTATGCAGACCTTTTCCAGTTAGCTAGTGCTACAGCTATTGAGGTAATCTTGTTTGTGCTATGTTGATTTTCTTTATCAATTAGGCCTTTGAAACCAAAGTCTCCTAAAGAATAAGCACTAGATGGCGATTGTTCCAATGCTATTCACAGGAGGCTGGAGGCCCAAGAATCCCAATGAAATATGGAAGAGTTGATGTCTCTGCACCTGATCAGTGCCCAGAAGAGGGAAGATTACCTGGTTTGTAACAATTCTAGTCACTTCTTGATTGTTCATTCTATTTAATGCAATCAATATCATGAACCTAACTTTGTTGATTCTTTTAGAATAATTGGTTCTGAAGCTTCCTATTTATGGTTTTCTAGCAGGGAAAAATGCAAGATATAAAGTTAATACAACATTTTTTCCTAAAACACGCTTTAGTTTTTTTTATTTCGGTATGCAAATGATTATTATTTTTTTAATTTGTGCATATATACTGGTCGATGTTGGTTTCATGGATTAAGGTTCGTGTTGTACTAAGCAGTATACCTTGCATGTACTAGTCTGACCAATTATTGGTATACAAACTGGCCAGTGCTAATTGAAAAGATTACTACACGTTATTTTCTTATTGTTGCGGTAAAGTCACAATAATTATAAAAGTCTGCTATATTGGTAATTGTGCTCTAACCTTGATTGGTTTAGTTGAATTGTGGCTATGTCAAGTTGTGTTTGCTTGAACTGGATTCAGTTCGACAGAGGTAGGTGGGGTGCAAATTTGAAGGGTTCATCCTATCCGAACCACCAGTGGTTCAACCAAAATCAGGTTGAATCTAATACTTATGACTAGTGGATAGGTAAGGGGATGAGTTGTGGTGAAGCTCTGGGTTGAAGTTAGGGTTAATGGAAGTAGGGAAAAGGTTGAGAAAAGTTACAGAAGGGGGGCTAGAGAATGTTCGAGTTGGATGATTTTGTTGCTTGGCACACAGCCCAAGATCCTTTTATTGGCCTTTGAGATTCAATCCCCCTTACTGATGACTTGCTATGTTTTCCGTAACTATGAAAGAGTGAAGTTGTTCCTGGTTGCAACACTTCCCCTCTCCTTGGACATAGTCGAGCTCTGATTGACATAGCTCTTTTCCATCTGATCTCATATTGTTCAAATTGGTTGAGTTGCAGATGCCACCCATCAAAGGCTTGTGGTGCTGATGCGAAACTTTACCTTTTATTCTTTCATTCTCCTTTCATTAGGTAAAGCAAAAAATGGATAGCTTTGGTTTAAGCTATTGACTTAGATGGTTTATGTGAAATCACATCTCACATTTGACAGAATGAAAGATAGATAATGAAAAGATAATTTTAATTATTGTCATGGAATATGTTACTATAATTTAGAGTTGGCATGGAATATGTTACTATAATTTAGAGTTGGCATGGAATATGTTTATGAAAATTTTTGTTCTGTAAGATACATGTATCAATTTATATGTTTTTTTTTGGAGTTGGCTCGTGGTGCTGATGCGAAACTTTACCTTTTATTCTTTCATTCTCCTTTCATTAGGCAAAGCAAAAAAAGGATAGCTTTGGTTTAAGCTATTGACTTAGATGGGTTATGTGAAATCACATCTCACATTTGACAGAATGAAAGATAATGAAAAGATAATTTTAATTATTGTCATGGAATATGTTACTATAATTTAGAGTTGGCATGGAATATGTTTATGAAAAATTTTGTTCTGTAAGATACATATATCAATTTATATGTTTTTTTTTGAGTCAGTTCCCCATAAATGGCGTAAAACCTTCCTAAAGTAGTAAATTTTTTCTTCCCTAATTTGTGAGCATGATATGCTTCAGAATGGAGTATGCATCATACAAACAATCTATCAAATGACAGCATGCCACTACGGTGGTCATATTTACATGTCCACGAGGAAGTATGGCACCCCATACTTCTCAATTGGAAATGTTAATGCTGACAAATCTCGTATTCATGGTTAGGATTATTGCTTTATGTGTCGATTCCTTAATATCCTTTTATCATCGCTATTTAGCTGCTGGCCCACCTGCACCAGCTGGTCATTTGAGGGATGTCTTCTACAGAATGGGGTTTGCTGATAAGGTATATTCATTAATTTTTGCTTTATTTTTGTCAAAGACTACTGCATTTGCGAGTTCTTTAGAATATGGATTATCTGAATGCAGGAAATTGTTGCACTGTCTGGCGCACATACTCTAGGTAGAGCCAGACCTGATCGCAGTGGCTGGGGAAAACCAGAAACAAAATATACTGTAGGTGTCTCTCATCTTCTAAACAATTGTTATTATTTACGTCAATCTTACATTTAAATCTATTGAATTTTTGTTATGTCTTCCCACTTGATGTCAAAAGGACCTTGAATGTATATTGTAGAAACACATGATCATTAAGCCTTTTCTCATGTATCAACTTAAGCTTAGGGCTCAAATTGTTCATCTCCAGAAATTGTAATTTAAATTGGAGATTCAATTGGTTAGGTTTGGGAAAACAGATCGTGAGTTCTCATTCATATATGTTTTCTTTGTTGGATAACTCTAGAGAGATATTCATATATGTTGAAGAGAGCCATATTTTGTTCTAACCTTCCTTGTATATAAAACTCATATGGCCAACTTCCACTAAGTATCAAATGATATGCTTCTCTTTTAAACGAGTAGGTTTCTCTTAGGCACCCATCAATTGGGTTCTCAAGAGATGAACCCTTATAATTTTTTTTTAAAAAGGGTTTCTAACAAAAACCAAATATAGAAAGTGGATTATTATTTTTAATTTTGAGTTTTCTAAATCCAAGAACACCAATAAAATCTAATTGAATTTGCAAACCACTAGAAAATTGGCTAGCACGTTAACACATGCAATGTTAATTAGTGAACATATACCCTTGCTGCATCCCAGAATGTTCTGTCCTTTCAGGCTTATCCCTAGCTTTAAGTGCAGACTCAAATAAATTTCATTGACCTTCTCTGATTTTTTGAATCTAATTAAAATTCTCAATTGTAAATCTTATCCAACTTGATGTTCTGCATGTTGTCTGAAATTTTAGTTTGGCAAACAAGAAGCAGATGAAAAGATGTAAATAAATAGGGAAATGAAGGTTTTTTATGCACAGACTGGATTAATAGAATGCAGTTGCAAGGGTTTCTCCTTGGAGGAAATATGCATTGGATTATTGAAGAAATAGACTTGGTAGTTGGTACAAGTCTAATACTGATTCTTCTTGGCTTGAAATCATGGGATTACTTGATGATCCTCTTTTGCAGTGTTGCAAGATAGTTGGGAAGCTTATTTCTCACAATAGCTAGGGGTGTAAACAAACCAATCCGCACACGAGCTATACAGGTCTTGGTTCAAAAAAAAAGTTCGTTTGATTATATTAATGAGCCGAGCTCGAGCCTGATTTTGAGCTCGAAAACATTATGCTCGAACTTAACAGTATTTGGTTCGTGAGCTCGCGAACATGTTTGTTTAGAGACTTGTGAACGTGTTCGTTAAGAGGCTCGTTCGCGAACATGTTCGCTTAAAAGCAAAACAACACCATTAACTCTAGCTCTATTATTGTCTAACAAGTTTGAACTTGAGCTTGTTTAACGATATGAAAATGATATGTTAATGAGCCGAGCTTGAACTAAGCTTGTTTAACTTTTAAGCGTTCTATTTTCGAACCGAGCTCAAGTCATTCATGAACTATTTAATTTCATTAAGCTTAAGAATTAAAGCTCGAATTGAACTCGAGCCGAGATCAAGCTTATGGAAATACCAACCGAGCTGAGCTAGAATCTCTTACTGTTCGGCTCGGCTCGGTTCAATTACAGCCTAACAATAGCTAAATAAAATGTCTTTGTTGTTGGAGTTGAAAAAAACATTGTTGCCTATTCTAGTGTCAAACAGAGTATAGAGTCATGGTCTATGCAACTCGGTGAGATGATATGGAGCTGCATTCATTCTTGAAGCAGTTTGAGATGGTATGGTCCATACAAACGTTATGACATGCACTGCAACATACTACTATTAACGTAGTGAACATTCCAGTTGAGTGAACGAAGTATATTATAGTTGATTGTCATGATATTATTGCAATGACTAAGAAAACTTCTACTCCTGTTGACAATCATATCACTGTTTGGTCCTGGTTGAGAATGAATGGTAGGGAGTAATATGGTAACATATCATATGAACTGTTTTATTTTTCATGTTTTGCTGGAGTATATAAGATGTACCAGAGCACCTCATATAAAATTGATTAACGTTATTTCCTCTACCTCAACTTCCCTTGACAGAAAGATGGCCCTGGAAGCCCTGGTGGACAGTCGTGGACGGTACAATGGTTAAAATTTGATAATAGCTATTTCAAGGTGCGTTTCCATCTTTTCCCTTTATCCTCTTGTCACTGCTTTTCTGGAAAATAAATAATACAAAAAAAAACTAATTTTTCTGTAACAATTTAGGACATCAAAGAGCGACTGGACGATAATCTACTGGTTTTGCCCACCGATGCTGCTCTGTTTGAAGATCCACACTTCAAGGTAAACGAGAAAAAGATGTTCTTTCATCTGAATGACACAGGATGACATGGTGCATTATCCTAGAAACTAACTGATACTTTCAGGTATTTGCTGAGAATATGCAAGAGATCAAGACGCATTTTTCAAAGATTATGCTGAAGCTCACGCCAAGCTAAGCAACCTTGGTGCCAAATTTGATCCTCCAGAGGTTAGCCACTGGACTTTAGCTTTATCATCTCGAATCTTTGGAAGGATAACGAGAAAATATCAGTTTTACTTCTGATATCTGACCTTGTTAGTGCTTGGAATCATTGTTCAGGGCATCACATTGGAAACATAATTGAAGACTGCATTTGGGGGCGGAATGGTCAGATTAGATGTCTATCGTAGATGGACTTTCCTTGTCAGCTGAAATTTTCTTAGACGGCCTTTTTTGTTGACAGCTATAACTGTTTTTCAAAATGAGGTTCTCACTTTGTCTATGCTTGTAATACTAATTAATTTAGTATTATATAAAAATATTCATAAAATAAAATAATATTAATACAATATATCAATTATTAACCAATAAATTATATTAATTAGATAAAATAATTATTCTATCATTGTTACCATTAAATAAATGTGTTGCTAAAATATAATTACTTTTATTATATATTATCAAGGAGGTGGAAGTTTATTTTTATGTTAAAAATATATAAACTGAAATAAAAATAAAAAATTATAGAAAACAATAACAATTCTTAACTAATACAAGAGTTCAACCATTTGACTTCGTTCAGTCATCTATTCATCCAGTAGCTTATTTATAGCAATCTCATGCAGTTCTCAAATCACAAAATCTACAAGAAAAAACATTCGATCCACATGGATCTACAAAGTTCAAATGTTTTAGAGCATCACACCGGTGGCCTTACATATTGTCCCAATTCCTTAGCAAACAATATCCAATCACAAAGTATGAGACATTCTGCATCCAAACTCCTAATCTCTTGGCCATCCAATTAAAGCGAGAAGAAGAGCTATGAAGCTGCCATTGATCAGTCCCCTCAGAATCTTCTGCTTCTGTAGTGTGTATGGAGGGTATCTAGCAGGGGCTTCACCGGCAAAGCTTCGAGACAACACAGCTTTTTTGTGACTAAATGTGTCAAATGAAAATTTTCCATGGTAAGCGCCTAAGCCACTGTCGCCTACACCACCGAATGGCAAATGTGGATTCGCAAACTGCACGAATGGAACACATTTCGATTTCAGTGAGAACTGCAATGCATTTTCTACTAATTCGGTTTGCTAATTAGTCAATCTGATGCTAACCATAGCAGTAAATTGAAGAAACAGAGGTGCATACGATATGAATTCAATTTGCAATATATGAGAACTTACATGGAGGCCGGTGTCATTGATGAGAATGCCACCTGCAGATACAGTTTTGACGAATTTCTCTTCTAACTTCTTGTCTTTCGTGAAGAGATAGGCTGCAAGAGGCTTTTCCTTTGATTGGATAAAATCAAAGCACTGTTCTATCTTCTCAAACTGTGTAAAGAACATAATGGTTATCAGAAGCTATCTATGAAACAGCAACCCTGAACAGTTGGTATTTGTGACTTGTTATCGTTGCTGGATTTCCAACAAAAGTGAGAAAGAATCATTGAAGTATACTTACAGTGATAATTGGAAGCAAAGGACCAAATATTTCTTCATCCATTATCAGTGTATCATGTGGAACATCTAACAAGAGAGTAGGAGCAATCTTCCTGTGAGGAAATATGAGGGAGTTAAGAGGTAAAAATTCTATCCTGTTCGGGTATTAAAATAGTACAATTTTGATTTCATACAGGCGTTTTTCATCCCATTGGCCTCCATAGATTATTGTGCCAGAAACTTTCTGGTCATTTAAAAGATTTGTCAAGCGTGAGAAATGCTTATCATTGACGACGCGAGACAAATCTGCTGATTCCAATGGATCCTTCCCGTAGAATTTATCCAAAGTTATCTTTAGAGCATCTACCTATTATCAAGCATAGAATTTAAAAGATCAGGAGAGACAAATACAAGCTACTGATACATTTCTTCCCTGAAGAATTTACCAGTGTTTTTGCAAATGATTTTGTTGTCAGAATATAATCTGGAGCAATACAAGCTTGTCCATTGTTAGATCCCCACTTGCCTACTGCAATTCTCTTTGCTGTTACCTAAAAATGATTATCAAAGTTTGAATAGATAAGAAAGAAAATCTAGATTGGTTTGGAGAAAATTCAATGTTACAAATGTTTTATGAATAAAATAAAACACAAGTACTTTAATGTTGATATTTGAATCCACAACAACGGGACATTTCCCTCCAAGCTCCAAGGTTACTGGTGTTAGATGCTTTGCAGCAGCCATCATCACAATGCGTCCAACATTTTTACTACCTGTGAAGCATACTCAGTTAAACTACATGAGTCAACTCTTCGACGTCAAAAAAGAAATTTACTTCAGAATTTTTAAGAAACAAAGTATCGATAGGTAGTTGTAATGAGCGCAGATAGTAATTGTCTGGAATATATCTGATATTAACAAGTCAAACCTGTATAGAATATTTTGTCCCACTTTTGCTCCAAAAGTACTGTTGTTTCGCTGACGGAACCCTCAACAACTTTTATGCAAGAATTATCTACATACGATGGTAAAACCTTTGCAAAAAATGATGATGTGGCCGGGGAAATTTCTGATGGTTTCAAAGCAACAGCATTGCCTGCTGCTATAGCTCCAATTACCGGGTCAATAGACAGCACTGCAAGAAGAGAAAAAACAAACTGTTATTGCTCTTACTATGTAGAAGATCGGAATCTTTACTAGACAGCATACTGATCTTGACATAACTTCAATGTAAAAGAGAAAAGTGGAGAGCTAACAATGGAATTCTGACAAGCAGTAAGAGGTTAAGAGCTAAATAGTGAACTAAACTCTTACTGATAATAAGATCAAGGCCATAATTCAATCTTTTCCATCAATCTAGGAGCAACATGTGTCAAGTTAACTACACAGAAGCAATGATATCATGGTGAAGAACTACTTCTAACAAAAGCAGAGACACTTAGAACCCAAATAAAAAAGACATACTGTTATTGTGGGCATGTTAGTCCTAACTCCTAACGTCCTTACAATAACATAATAAAACTCGATCCAAAGCTCAAAGTTGTTAAATGATGACACTATCGTATGAGTTACTTGCCTTGAGAAAGTAAAATTTTAGACTTTTCATGATATGTAAGCTGGATATGTATAGGGTATCAAGTATCACCCTCAAGATACAGTACATATGAACAGAAAAGCAATAATCATTGATTGAATTGCACTTGTACATCCTTGCAAGAATGACTGCAAGTACAACAGGTAAATTCCGTGTGATGTGCTCAGAAAAGGTCCTTGCGTACAATGAAACCAAGCAAGACAAAATTCAACCATTTGGTGCAATCTACATAAGTTATTGTGCTCTTGTTCCTTATTATGTGTCTGTATTGTAGAAAGAGACTTAGATATATTTTAACGGAGATATAAACAATTATCACTGTTGAAAATTTTTCATTATTATATAATTATAGATATAATTGCCATGTTATAGTGATATTGCATCTCAGGACTACAAATTTCTTCAACGACGAGCTATTAGAACGAATTTCTTGAACAATGAGGGAAGGATTCTGGCAACAATTCCCTATGCATTTGCTACTTATTCAACACGATAAACACATTAAGTTATTATATTCTTTCACATGCCAGAGTAGTATTCAGCAATATATTAAAAGTTATCCATTGTCATGTACAGCAAGGCCCATTATTTAAGGTACAAAAAGGTGAGACCTTAACAAAGAGTGCAGAATCACTAGAAGCATTTGTATATATTTACCATAGGGAACATGTTGATCTTTTTTTTCATTTGAAAATTAACAATGATTTTTCTATCAAACAAGTAGAAAAGAAGGATTATTTCCAAAGCAAGATCAGCCAAATAGGAAAAAATGAAACCAAGGAATGAATAAAAAAGAATAGCTGGACATATTAAGAACCAACATTTTCATATTTTGTTGGATTGCAATGGATCTCAATCGCCATAAGAGCAGCAACTAGCAGAACATATTAAGAAAACTTTAACATAGTTCTAACAAAACAAAAAAGAAGATATTCTCACAGTCCTCAGGAATAAACTATAATTATAATTTAACCATAAGAATAAAGAAACTAGTTATCCTGCAACTAACAAGCCAATTTGTTCTCACAAATATCTATTTAACAGTAAAACTCCACTTACAGAATGGATAGTTCCAAGCTGAAATGATCAATGCGATGCCTAAGGGCTCAGGAAGAATTTCAGCTGATGACGGAAAAGTGGTAATGGATGTTGGTACCTGAACAAAAATTAGATACCTGGATATTAGAATGCTAATTTCAGGAAATAACATAGAATTATAATTTAGTATTGTGGGCATTAAGGATACCTTTTCAGGTTTCATCCAGCGTTTCAATTCTTTTAGGGCAAATGTACATGATGCTTTTGCCAGTGAAATCTGCAACATCAATAACAGGCATGCATAACAAGTTTTTGTTTGAGATTACTGGCAAGCAAAAACGAAACGTGGAACGAAGATGATCAAATTACCCCAATTCATTGGAGGATATAAATATACCTTTGGAGGACTCACACTACAACAGCTTAAGGTAAATGTTGCAAGATCTTAAATATTCTCAGACTACAAGTTAACCATATATTATCACCAATGGAAGAACCACAAAGAGCATTCTCTCCGGCATATTCAGTACACAAACTAGCCTTCCAAAATCTTCATATAGGAACATGTCTGGCATGGAGAGATAAACAGAATTATCATTGCCATGTGTCGCGCAAATTTTCCTTTTCTCACTAAGAACTATCTAATCATATTCCACTCAATACAAGAAGGATGCAGAGTTGATATCCTGGGCAATGATAAATTTAATATATTATCATCCCCTGTTACTATATAGTTAGCACTTAGCACTACAAGGATTATACATGCAAGAAGGATCTAGAGTTCATGTCCTGCGGAGTTAATTAGGACCAAACTATTCCATCTACAAGAAACTGAACTCTAACTCTCTAATCATCTTTTGGCTCTATTATAATATAAGAAAGAACTCTTGAGTTGATATTCTGGCTATTATGAATGTAGTTATACTATAATCTCCTATTACTATTAGATACCATTATAAGAACTATTAGATACCTTGCATCTGCAAGATTTTGACCTAGATTACTTCTTGAACAGCCATTACAGATGACATTAGTGATAATAACCAAAATTTGAATCTCCAAAATAAATTTTCAGCCACACTTCTTCACAGAAATCAAAGAAGCCCTTTTCCTAATCTTATCAGAACCTACAATAATTCAAAGAAGCCCTTTTCCTAATCTTATCAGAGACCCTACTAGCTCGTACAGCAAGCCTCTGGGCCAATTTCACAAATCCAAGCATTTAATGCTATTCGCATGAAAAATTTTGGTTTGGTTGCTGTAGTAATTCCTATCTCAGGAAAAAGAATCACACGAATCACAATTAAGTCCTGCAAGAAAATCACGATTGGCAGCGAATGTCGCAACTTTACTGCGATCTGTCCGACAAAAGGGGTCATAGTAATGGAGACAGATATAGATTTGGGGGACCTCGTGTAGGAAGGACTCCATCTGGGGCTTGGTGAGATCGTCGTGGAGGGCGGTCATGATATCCGCCTCCTTTTCCTCAATCATCCTCTTTATGCCCTTCAGCTGCGTGGCCCTCCACTCGTAGCTCCGCGTCCTCCCGGAGTCAAAGCTCCTCCTGAGCTCTGCCGTCAGTTCGGCCGCCATGGCGCCGTCGAACGCTCCTCCCGCCATCTTCTCGCCTCCGTCGATATCTGCCGATCCCTAACAACTCCAAATTAAAGCAGCCCCAGGCGACGATAGCAAGAAGCCAGACCAAATTGGAATTATTTTATAGCAGGCAGAAAGAGTGTGGGCATCGGGTAAAAGGTAAATCTTTCCCAAGAAAAAAAAAAGTGAAATTTTTGGGATGAGAAACGATAGCGAAGCAGAGGAGACGATAAATCCGATGAAGACAAATCTATCGCGGCGCCAACCCTAACCTTGTACCCCTCACCCAACTTGGTATCTGCCTTTTCTCCAGTTTACAGAGTCTTCTTTCATTACTGCAAAAACATCGCTTTCCTAAATAAATACACAAAAATGGAAGAAATTGTAACGATAAATTGCCAAAGAACAGGATTTGCTGGATGAAGATATTGAAGTTGCGACGTGGAAGGAGTAAGATGGAGGAGATCTTTTTGCATACCGACAAAATTTGATAGATGCGTGAGTGATAACCACGATGCAACGTTCACGTTCTTGTGAATTCGTCCTCGAAATATGATTAAATAAGAATCTAAATCTCAGTAAAATTTTTAAAAAATAAATCCTCTTCTTTATAATAGTCAATTATAACTTTTTAATTTATCACCTCGTAGAATCACTGCGACGATGGATTTCATTTTTTTTACTATAACGTTCTTGTCGATTCAACCAAAAAGGCACAGAAAAAGTGGATTGGATCAGTCGCGATTCGATTGTTTTGAGTGTCGATCCAACGCTAGCAGAGCATGAATAATGCCTCACTATTTTTTTAAGTTTGCTTACTATTGATTAATTCTATGATCATGAATTTGATCCTATAAAAAATTTTTACTGACTATTAAGATAAATTTAAAAATATTTATAATGATGATCTATTAATTTAGTATTCTTAATCACTCGTCTATTAAAAAAATTAATCCATTAATTCATTGAAATTTGTATTCAATTTTTATATACTTAAAAAATTAAAAAAAAAATACTCTATTGTTATTCTTTTATCTTAAGAGCAAACAAGTCCTCTCTATTTAATTGTTTATCTATTTATGGTGATGGTGATATGAAACTACATTGGAAAATCTGTAGTACCAAACAACTACCTATTACAGTTGACCAAAAGATAGTTATGATTTTGGTTCTTAGAGCATCCATGTTCTATTTAAAATTTAAATTTTAGGGTAGAAGAATTTCTTTATAATTTATCATTTTTTTATTTTTTATTATTTTTTCTCTCATCATATGTAATATCCACTTTTCAATACCCAATTTATTTTCTTTATTTTTTCTCTTTCACAAATTAAATAATATTTTAATGTTTAGCGACTAGATTTCATTCCTTAAATTTAAAGAAAAATTATTCATAAAATTTAAATTTAGAAAATGAGTAGAGTAGCTAATATTAATAATTTTTATCAATTTTTTTAAATTTAAGAAAAATTCTATGTTTAAAAAAGTCAATGTGGACACTTTTAGAATAATTTCCTCGATTCTTTGTTTATTCAATAATATAGCTCATGCGGTGCTTAGGGTGAGGCCCTTCGATCGGCTATTAAAGTCAAAAAGGGTAGAGGACGTGGAGGTCAAAGTCGGGACAAACGAGGAGCTCTGGTTAGCAATTCGCTAAAGTTGGGTCCGACTTGGGTCGGACTCCCCGATTAGACTCCTCATTTGGTCACTATCGAAGCAAGAAGGTTCACTCAGAATCACCTGACGGGTCTCACTAGTGGATACTGACGAGGTCTTCATGAACCATGGGATCCGTCCTCAACGCCCAATCAAATGTCAGCTAGATGTGGACAGCGTCTTCTTTTCAAATAACTTAGATAGTGTATCAAAGAGAGAAATACAAGACTAAATTATAAGAAAAGGAACTTGCTTGAACTTGCAGAAAGATAACTTACAAATGCTTAGATTTAGGCTCAGAGTAGAACTTGTACCGTGAAGCGGTGTGTGTTCTGCAATGAGCTAAGGGGAGAGATTTATAGGGAAGAGATGGTAAGGAGATGTAGTGAATCGGGTGCTCTCTGGGCCCCATCGTCATTCACGAGTCACCTTATCTTGTTCCCTACTGTTTCTCTTTACAGCATAGCCTACATAGCTTTACAACTAAGGCTAGATTGCTTTTGAAAAAGTAAATATTCTCTTTGGATTGCTGGGCCCACCATGTTCTGCTTTCCTTATGGTGGTGTGTCAATTACGTCCTGAATTATTGCTTGCACGCGAAGGAAGGCATCAAATAATTGTTCTTTTGATGTCGTGACGCCTGGTAGGGAGTCTTTAAAGTAAATTCCTTTCGGGTGCTGGCTTCTTTTGAAAAAGTCGGCTTCTTTAGCATCAATGATGAGCTTGAATTCCCACAAGCTGTTGAGTAGTCGTTTAGCAGTAGTCCACTCAATGTCTGCAAGGTGTCCACGTGCATCCTTCTCGAAGGGACTGCATATTCTTGGGCCAGTTCCTCCTGAGACTTCTTGGTATTGGACCAAAAAGTCATAAGGTCCTTCAAGCATTGGCCCGCTTTGGAATTGGGCCTGGCCTTGAGTTGATGCATCGCATCCTCCATTTGCGCCAGAATTAACTCGTCTGCGCTTGTTGGCTTCCATGGACCTGTCATAATAGAAACCAAACGAGATAGCGCGTCAGCGAGGGTATTATATTTACCTTCAATATGTTGGAACTGAACCGGGATGCCAAGGCCTGTGATGAAATCAGTAAATGCTATCCAGCGAACCCTGGAAGGCTTATTTTGAGCTGACTTATTAAAGAAACTGATAATTGCCTGACAGTCTGTTCTGATAAGAAGCTCCTCCTTATCTAGATAGTAAATTTTAAAACTGTTTAGGCTGTTCATCACGGCATGAATTTCGGCATCAATAGTGGCTTTAGGTGGTGCAAACTTGCCACTGGCATATGCACTGATTTGTTCGGTTGTCTTTGGATCATACTTCATGGGTTTCCATTTGAGGATTCCGCCCCATCCTTCCATACATCCATCTGCTTCAATGATGACATAGCACTTTGTAGGGGGAATGGTTAAGTCTGGAAGTGACTTGATCATATTTTTAACCTTATCCACGAGCTGCCAGTCCTGTGAATTCATTCTTTTCTCACCATTTGGGCTAGTTTTTGAGTAGAGCGGCCCAAGTGTCCTGCCAAGGTTAGGAATATAAGAGCGGGCATAATTTAGCAAGCCTAACCATGATCGCAGCCCTTTAGTGGTTTGTAGCTCTTCTTTAGGAAAGTCCGCAACCTTGGTAATTATGTGGGCTTGTAATTTAATCTTGGATTGTCCAATTGTAGCGCCAAGGAACTCAATTGTTGGACTCCCTATTTTCATTTTTGTTGGGCTGAGAATTAGCCCATTTTTCTTGCATATTTCCAATAAGATCTTCAGATGGCCCCTATGTTGTTCTTCGTTCTCTGAAAACACTAATATATCATCAATATAGACTGCTATGAATTGTTCCGTACCTTGGAAACATAAGTCCATCTTTCGTTGGAATACTGCTGGTGCATTTTTCAGGCCAAAGGGCATCACCAGCCATTCAAATAATCCTTCCGGTACCCAGAAGGCTGTCCATGAGATTGAATCAGGATGCATGGCTACTTGGTGGAATCCACTCTTCAGATCAAACTTTGAGTAGATTTTGCTCCTTCCTACTCTGTGGATTATAGTATTGATTCCAGGGAGGCTGTATTGATCTTTGTTTGTATTATCATTTAGCCGTTTGTAATTAAAAACCATGCGTTCCTTTCCTTTTATCTCTCGTCCTGTTTTTGGGTCCACTGTAGTACCTGATTGGACTATAATCGCTGTCGTTCTGTGCTTGCTGGTACTTGGCCTTATAACTTTTAGTTCTAGCAATATTTTAACATGTCTTCTAAATGCCTCCTGCATTTGTGGCGTAACATGTTTCAAAGGCCTATCTTCAATGGTTAAATCGGGATTTTTGAGGTCCAGTCTGCAGGTTATTTTGTTGCTTGTCCAATACTTCATAGGATCATTCCCTATGTATCCTGCACTGGTAAGTTCAGAGAGTAAATCTATTAGTTTCTGATCAGGTTGCCAAGTGCATACCTGCTCTTGTATTTGATTATACTCTTCTTCCTCAAGGTCCAATTCTTCTAGGGCGGCAACCGTAGGTACTGCTTGTTGAGTTTGAATAGTAGTTACGTTTTTGTAAAACGTAACCTCATTTCCTTCAATACGAACTCCTCCATACATTGCTCTGATAAAGTTGCAGCCTAGGATCATTGTAATGTTGCCACCAATTGAAAGGGGAAAAGCATATGTGTATGGGATTCTGAAATTATGATCTCCAATACGCATATTTCCATACTTCAGCTTCTTGTTTGCCGTGGTTGTTGAATTAATTCCGCTGAAATTTACACTAAAAGTGTTATCTTCAATAGCCAAAGATGGAATAGATACCTGGTCAATGCAGCATGTTGTTGCTCCGGTATCAAGTATTGCGTTGACTTTGAACTTTTCAACTCCTTGTATATCAATTTCCACCAGGAGGTTAAAAAGATCATTTGTGCGTTTCTTTGGCTGTTCTGCTTGCTCAATAGAAAAGACTTTTTCTCGTCCTGAATCAATGAGGACATAGGACTCTTCTTCTTCTTCTGCATCTACTGTTTCTTTTGTTTCTTCTACTTCCTTGCTAGAAGATATTTTGAGCTGCTTCTTTAGATCTATATTTTCCAGTTCCAGCAGATCTATTTTTAAACGTAATTCCTCGTTCTCAGTGTCCACTTCCATTCTATCAGCATCCGCTTGCCGAGTCAGCTCTGCTTCTTTTAAGTAAAACTCCTTCTTTAAGGATTCTAGCTGAAGTGCTGCCAAGGCCTTGGAAGTCTGGACTTCTTGTGCAAGTCTTTCTATTTCTGATTTGGCCCAGGTAATATAGTTTTGTTGTTCCTGTATAAGATTAGTCGGGGAAAACGGAATTGGAGCAGACCTTTCAACAGGAGTAGTGGTGTCAAAGTAAATACTAGTACACATGCCGCATGATGTAATTTTGCAGACTCCACAGTGCATGCGATGCCTTTTCATTGTTTCCCTCTTGCAACAAGAGCATTTTTGATAATCTGGTGATATTTCGCCATTTATTTCTCATATATGAATACAGTCATGTTGTACTTTTGTGATTCGGACCATAGGTTGCCATCCTCCACTTTTGACTATCATATAAGCGTTGGTTTGTTCAATAAAAACAAATAGTGTTTCTTGGATTAAAGAGTTAACCTGTTGGTCCTCGCCTTCAGAAATACTATAAATGGCGTCAGATAAATCATCCCCTTCTTGCACAGATAAGATTTCATAATCTTCAGGTAGCTCTAGACCTTCAAATATAGCTACTCTTCTGACATTTTTGTACTCCTTAGGGCAGTCTCTTGCAAAATGCCCTTTTCTCCGCAGAGAAAACACTTGCATTTCTTATTTCTGATTAGGTGCTTGCGTCTTTCTATCCTGGCATGAGATTGATGCGGCTTCCCTTTATAGGTGGTTGATCTCCTTGCTCCGTATTTTCTTTTTGAATCTTTGTAATACCCTGGGATAGGTATTTGTGAGCAAAAAGAGAGGTCCTTTAACGACCTGCTAAATGCCGCCTTCTTGCATTCTTCTTCAAGAAACTTATAAGAAAACATGACCCTGGGATGAACTCCGATTGTGTTTCCTGAGTACTTACTTTCAAAAGCTTCCTTTAATCTTCTTCCTAGATCACCCGGTAGTTTTAACCAGAATTTTTCAGATAACTCTGGTCCTGTGAACAACCTTCCTGTTTTTGCTGCAAGGGTCATATATTCATTCATGAAAGGTATAATGTCTTTTACCTGAGTACAAGTTAATCTTTCAAGATCCCGGTATGCCCGGTCTTGCATATCTGTCGATCCTTGGAATGGATCCTCCAGTAAGAATACCCTTCTAATTTGAGAAATAATATTTTGGGTACCATGTCTTCCGTCACTTGAATTGACTAACTCTTGATATTCATTGGGAAAATTCATCCTCCACTGGATCCATGTTAGTCTTTCAGCTTCACCCAGTAAGTTTTCAATAAAATCTGCTTTGTCTTGGGGATCCGTGAAATTTTGTGTTGCTACTACATTCTTTGTTATAGCCTCCCACCTGAGGAACACATCTTCAGTTCTATTTAATTGAGTAGGGAGTGTTAGAATAGCACCAGTCTGTTGATGAGCAGTTGGCAGATTCCACCATTCCGTAGTTTCTTTTTGTTTAAACACGCCCCTTGGTTCCGTAACTGGTGGTGCATAACTAACTGGTTCTTCTTTGGGCCTTGTAGGGGGATACCCTACAGGGTTCATTGTTGTGTCTGCCGGAGGCCTATAATGTGACGTAGCTTCCTCCTGGGCGTAGATTTGCTCCTGTAGTTTGACAACTGGGGATAATTAGTTATCCATTCATCATTATGAGCTGTTGTCTGTTGTGGCGGCTATAATATGCTCCTGCCCACCACCTTCCGCGAATGGATTTGTAAATTCATCTTCAGAAACCAGGTGCCCAGGGGTATCCTGCAAGGCCAAATATTGCAGATACTCCAAATAGTCATCAGTAGAGTTGTCAGTATCAGTAAGGACACATAAGAAGTGTGGGTCATAAGTTGATGAGGAAGCAGAGGAGCCGGGTTGGTTAAGTCTGTCAAGCTCCTGTTGTAATTCTGCCTGTACTGCCTTGAATCACGAAGTAGCCTGTTTGTGGTTGCCCGATAATATTGCAGGTTAGGCGGTCCGTCTAGTAACTGCAAGTAGGCTTCTTCTTCATAAAACTTGTGTTGTTCAACTTGGTACTTCGTGCCTCCTCCTGTATTTGTTCAACTCATCTTCAGGCAAAGGTGTAACTTGGAGTAGGTTTTTACCTTTATCCTGGGGAACGGGTTGTGACTCTTTAGTAAAATAGTCTTTGGTTCTTGAGACAAAAGGGTTGTTTTTGTGAAGAGTGGTAGGCCATTGGTCTTCACGTGACTTTTTCTCTGTACTGCCATCATCTTCTTCATCTCCCCATGATGGTTTTGTGGCTGGAATGAAAGGTTGTACAGGTGGTGCTGCATAATTAACATAATAATTATATTTACCACTTGGTTCCCCCAAGGTATCCCACCTGTCATTAGTGTCAGGATTTTCCCATTGAGGATTCGTTTTGGCCTTTTCATGTTTTGTTGTTGTCGAGCCAAAGCCTGAGTTTCCTCGGGAAGTCGCCTCCAGGATTTCTACCTCTCTGACACTTGGTATAGCAATTCGTTCTAAAATTATTTGAGCAATGCACTCCTGTTTTTTGAGGAATATATCATCATTTGTTATATTGAAAGCCATAATCTTTACCTCCCCTCGGTAATCGCATCAATGACGCCGCCCATAATAATGATTCCTTTCATTGCTGCACTGGATCGTGGGGCTATACGAGCATAAGTGCCTTGAGGAATTTGTATGCAAAGGCCAGTTTGCAATAAAGATCTTCCATTTGCCGGTATATCTTGTGCATGTGTTATGGCGATATCATAACCTGCTGCTCCTAGCGTCCGTCTGGCGGGAAGTACTGCTAATGATGATACCCTTTTTACCATTAGCTCTTCTTCAGGTCGCTTATCTTCAATGAGTACTGCGACAATATGATTTGTAATTTCTTCTTCATCAGATTGCATTTCCTCGTCCTTTGAATTAAACCTTGGAGGTGACGATGAAGTTGCTGCTTGATAGTTGTCAAATCGTAATGAAATCCGCCCATCAAGAAGATTCCTTGTATTGACCTCTGTAGGTTGCATTGGTATGTTTACTGTTGATTGGCGAATTATCCAGTTATGTCCTAAGACATCCCTGGTATTATAACTTCTTCCTGGAAGAGCTCTCACACCATGGCTTGCTAAATAATCTACAACATTTTGAATTTCATAAGCAAAACCTACATTAGGTGTGTTAGATAATCGCCCTACCAATCCTCGAGTGACGAGTAGATTGGCTTCTCCATTTCTCCAGCTTTCATATCCCCTTGTAAGAATGGACACTTGTATGTTTCTGTAAAAATCAGAAATTGTAAGCATTGTGTCAGGGATAACATACACTAGTTGACTGCCATAAGTCAAATCGATTTCCATTGTTGCGAAGATGGCTTGATCACCCTGCCATCGATTGTCTCGAAAGACAACGAGAGCAAGTGTCCCTTCCTCTTGTCGGTGCAGGATTTGGATTCGTACTTGTATAACTCCCATGTGTAGGAAGCGCATACCACTCCTTTGTAATTGAGTGAAGCTTTCTGGTTGTATAAAGGCTCGATCCACCTGATTGCTGGTAACAAGTATTGCTTCTTCAGATCGATGGACGTACACTCTATGGTGTGCGTCATCTCTTCGGGAATGATATAAAACTTCAGCTGGTACTATGGAGGCTCTTTCTTGCATGGAGAGTCTTAGCTGGACCTGGGGGTCTAGCTGTTGTTCTAGAGAATTATTATACGTTCCTCCAACTATTCTTCTGGTCGCTCGCTGTATTGCCCTGTGGGCATTGTATCTCCTTCTCTGACTTTGCCGATATTCTCTAACCTGGTCCTCAAATAAGGGTGCCCCCTCCGTTCTGACTATTGTTGTTACGGGAGGGTTTGGAGCTCTTGAAGTCATTACTTCTTCAGCTTAGCTTTTTCTTCCTTCAGAATTTCGTAAGGGTCAGTGAAAACCCTCAACTTTCCTTTTGCTTCTTTCGGTTTTCTTGAATTGACAGAGTTTTGACCCTGTCGGTGAGGCTCTGGATTAAGGCTTCTGGAAGGGGTTGGCTGTGTGGCAGTCCCTTCTCTTCAAGCTTCTTAATTCTTTCTTCGAGAGATTCGAGCTTTTCCAAAATGGTCACCAAGAGCTGAATTTGGGTATTAGCTTGCTTAATAATTGCAGAATTAAATAGAATACCACCCTTATAATCAGCTGGTTTGCAAAAACCAATTGCTGGAGCTTCAATTCTTCCGTAGCCTGGAGCGCTTCTTTATAAGAGCTCGTAGCTTTGGTATTAATATAACTCATGCAGAGACCCAGTTCTCTAACTTTTGTAACAGGGTTTCTACCCTATCTATTTTTCTTTTTAATTCTTTTGATGTCTGCACAAGTTCAGGATGTTCTGTTGTTTTTGTAACAAGATCTTCTAACTGCCTTTTGGTTAAAGTTCTGTTTTCTAGAACTTCCTTAGTGAGATTTCTCAGGGTCTTACTCAAGTTCTGATTTTCAGTTTTTACTTCTTCTAGCTGCTCCTGTATTTGCTTGAAGTTTTTGAGATGTATCCTACAGGAAAACAGACTCGGTCGTACATTACTGAAATGTTGTGAGCTAATTCTCTTTTTGTAGGCTGCTTTTCTGTTTTTGCTAAATCAAGGTATTCTAGGTTCGAGGTATGGGATTTAGTATACCATT
>JAGFNQ010000164.1:611880-722856 GCA_024364735.1 Boesenbergia rotunda
TATGATTTGTAATTTCTTCTTCATCAGATTGTATTTCCTCGTCCTTTGAATTAAACCTTGGGGTGATGATGAGGTTGCTGCTTGATAGTTGTCAATCGTAAT
The DNA here is from genome assembly GCA_024364735.1 of Boesenbergia rotunda. Taxonomy (NCBI): domain Eukaryota; kingdom Viridiplantae; phylum Streptophyta; class Magnoliopsida; order Zingiberales; family Zingiberaceae; genus Boesenbergia; species Boesenbergia rotunda. Next base: position 611,983 of record JAGFNQ010000164.1, read on the forward strand.
GAAATCCGCCCATCAAGAAGATTCCTTGTATTGACTTCTGTGGTTGCATTGGTATGTTTACTGTTGATTGACGAATTATCCAGTTATGTCCTAAGACATCCCTGGTATTATAACTTCTTCCTGGAAGAGCTCTCACACCATGGCTTGCTAAATAATCTACAACATTTTGAATTTCATAAGCAAAACCCACATTAGGTGTGTTAGATAATCGCCCTACCAATCCCGAGTGACGAGTAGATTGGCTTCTCCATTTCTCCAGCTTTCATATCCCCTTGTAAGAATGGACACTTGTATGTTTCTGTAAAAATCAGAAATTGTAAGCATTGTGTCAGGGATAACATACACTAGTTGACTGCCATGAGTCAAATCAATTTCCATTGTTGCGAAGATGGCTTGATCACCCTGCCATCGATTGTCTCGAAAGACAACGAGAGCAAGTGTCCCTTCCTCCTGTCGGTGCAGGATTTGGATTCGTACTTGTATAACTCCCATGTGTAGGAAGCGCATACCACTCCTTTGTAATTGAGTGAAGCTTTCTGGTTGTATAAAGGCTCGATCCACCTGATTGCTGGTAACAAGTATTGCTTCTTCAGATCGATGGACGTACACTCTATGGTGTGCGTCATCTCTTCGGGAATGATATAAAACTTCAGCTGGTACTATGGAGGCTCTTTCTTGCATGGAGAGTCTTAGCTGGACCTGGGGGTCTAGCTGTTGTTCTAGAGAATTATTATACGTTCCTCCAACTATTCTTCTGGTCGCTCGCTGTATTGCCCTGTGGGCATTGTATCTCCTTCTCTGACTTTGCCGATATTCTCTAACCTGGTCCTCAAATAAGGGTGCCCCCTCCGTTCTGACTATTGTTGTTACGGGAGGGTTTGGAGCTCTTGAAGTCATTACTTCTTCAGCTTAGCTTTTTCTTCCTTCAGAATTTCGTAAGGGTCAGTGAAAACCCTCAACTTTCCTTTTGCTTCTTTCGGTTTTTCTTGAATTGACAGAGTTTTGACCCTGTCGGTGAGGCTCTGGATTAAGGCTTCTGGAAGGGGTTGGCTGTGTGGCAGTCCCTTCTCTTCAAGCTTCTTAATTCTTTCTTCGAGAGATTCGAGCTTTTCCAAAATGGTCACCAAGAGCTGAATTTGGGTATTAGCTTGCTTAATAATTGCAGAATTAAATAGAATACCACCCTTATAATCAGCTGGTTTGCAAAAACCAATTGCTGGAGCTTCAATTTCTTCCGTAGCCTGGAGCGCTTCTTTATAAGAGCTCGTAGCTTTGGTATTAATATAACTCATGCAGAGACCCAGTTCTCTAACTTTTGTAACAGGGTTTCTACCCTATCTATTTTTCTTTTTAATTCTTTTGATGTCTGCACAAGTTCAGGATGTTCTGTTGTTTTTGTAACAAGATCTTCTAACTGCCTTTTGGTTAAAGTTCTGTTTTCTAGAACTTCCTTAGTGAGATTTCTCAGGGTCTTACTCAAGTTCTGATTTTCAGTTTTTACTTCTTCTAGCTGCTCCTGTATTTGCTTGAAGTTTTTGAGATGTATCCTACAGGAAAGACAGACTCGGTCGTACATTACTGAAATGTTGTGAGCTAATTCTCTTTTTGTAGGCTGCTTTTCTGTTTTTGCTAAATCAAGGTATTCTAGGTTCGAGGTATGGGATTTAGTATACCATTCCTGAATATGCTCCTCCCATCGTCTAGACATAGACACAATTATAACCTTGCCCTGTTTACCTTCTTCCTTAAAAGTTGAAGCTTACGGCTTAGGGGGTTCTAGAGGCTTTCTTGCTCAACAGGTGTGCCCTTGGATTTATAAGTGGCATCCCTTGCCTTGTGACCAAGTTAGGACCTGTTCTTTTGCAATCCACCCGTCGTTCCCTGGTCGCCTTATCACCACAAATTTTCAGTAGTTGGTTTACAGGGTTTAGTTATTCAAACGCTATATCAGTTCATGTTTTTGCTATAACTGATCAACAGTTGCAATTCGCTAGACATGCCCTCGGGTTTTACTATAACTGATCAACAGTTGCAATTCGTTAGCCCGAATTTTAAAGAAAGACGTCTTTTATTGTTTTAAAGGAAGAACATACTAAGCAATTTCTACAGTCCATCCTCTCCCCTGAGAATACCCTAATATGTTTACTCAGCCATGAAAACCTACTACTGGAAATTTGTGGTGATAAGGCGACCAGGGAACGACGGGTGGATTGCAAAAGAACAGGTCCTAACTTGGTCACAAGGCAAGGGATGCCATGTCTTGTAATTTGAGAACAGGTCCTTGGAATGGGTCCTCCAGTAAGAATACCCTTCTAATTTGAGAAATAATATTTTGGGTACCATGTCTTCCGTCACTTGAATTGACTAACTCTTGATATTCATTGCGAAAATTCATCCTCCACTGGATCCATGTTAGTCTTTCAGCTTCACCCAGTAAGTTTTCAATAAAATCTGCTTTGTCTTGGGGATCCGTGAAATTTTGTGTTGCTACTACATTCTTTGTTATAGCCTCCCACCTGAGGAACACATCTTCAGTTCTATTTAATTGAGTAGGGAGTGTTAGAATAGCACCAGTCTGTTGATGAGCAGTTGGCAGATTCCACCATTCCGTAGTTTCTTTTTGTTTAAACACGCCCCTTGGTTCCGTAACTGGTGGTGCATAACTAACTGGTTCTTCTTTGGGCCTTGTAGGGGGATACCCTACAGGGTTCATTGTTGTGTCTGCCGGAGGCCTATAATGTGACGTAGCTTCCTCCTGGGCGTAGATTTGCTCCTGTAGTTTTGACAACTGGGGATAATCAGTTATCCATTCATCATTATGAGCTGTTGCTGCTGTTGTGGCGGCTATAATATGCTCCTGCCCACCACCTTCCGCGAATGGATTTGTAAATTCATCTTCAGAAACCAGGTGCCCAGGGGTATCCTGCAAGGCCAAATATTGCAGATACTCCAAATAGTCATCAGTAGAGTTGTCAGTATCAGTAAGGACACATAAGAAGTGTGGGTCATAAGTTGATGAGGAAGCAGAGGAGCCGGGTTGGTTAAGTCTGTCAAGCTCCTGTTGTAATTCTTGTCTGTACTGCCTTGAATCACGAAGTAGCCTGTTTGTGGTTGCCCGATAATATTGCAGGTTAGGCGGTCCGTCTAGTAACTGCAAATAGGCTTCTTCTTCATAAAACTTGTGTTGTTCAACCTGGTACTTTCGTGCCTCCTCCTGTAGTTTGTTCAACTCATCTTCAGGCAAAGGTGTAACTTGGAGTAGGTTTTTACCTTTATCCTGGGGAACGGGTTGTGACTCTTTAGTAAAATAGTCTTTGGTTCTTGAGACAAAAGGGTTGTTTTTGTGAAGAGTGGTAGGCCATTGGTCTTCACGTGACTTTTTCTCTGTACTGCCATCATCTTCTTCATCTCCCCATGATGGTTTTGTGGCTGGAATGAAAGGTTGTACAGGTGGTGCTGCATAATTAACATAATAATTATATTTACCACTTGGTTCCCCCAAGGTATCCCACCTGTCATTAGTGTCAGGATTTTCCCATTGAGGATTCGTTTTGGCCTTTTCATGTTTTGTTGTTGTCGAGCCAAAGCCTGAGTTTCCTCGGGAAGTCGCCTCCAGGATTTCTACCTCTCTGACACTTGGTATAGCAATTCGTTCTAAAATTATTTGAGCAATGCACTCCTGTTTTTTGAAGGAATATATCATCATTTGTTATATTGAAAGTCATAATTTTACCTCCCCTCGGTAATCTGCATCAATGACGCCCCCCATAATAATGATTCCTTCATTGCTGCACTGGATCGTGGGGCTATACGAGCATAAGTGCCTTGAGGAATTTGTATGCAAAGGCCAGTTTGCAATAAAGATCTTTCATTTGCCGGTATATCTTGTGCATGTGTTATGGCAATATCATAACCTGCTGCTCCTGGCGTCCGTATGGCGGGAAGTACTGTAATGATGATACCCTTTTTACCATTAGCTCTTCTTCAGGTCGCTTATCTTCAATGAGTACTGCGACAATATGATTTGTAATTTCTTCTTCATAGATTGATTTCCTCTCCTTTGAATAACCTTGGAGGTGACGATGAGTTGCTGCTTGATAGTTGTCGAATCGTAATGAAATCCGCCCATCAAGAGATTCCTTGTATTGACCTTCTGTAGGTTGCATTGGTATGTTTACTGTTGATTGGCGAATTATCCAGTTATGTCCTAAGACATCCCTGGTATTATAACTTCTTCCTGGAAGAGCTCTCACACCATGGCTTGCTAAATAATCTACAACATTTTGAATTTCATAAGCAAAACCTACATTAGGTGTGTTAGATAATCGCCCTACTAATCCCCGAGTGACGAGTAGATTGGCTTCTCCATTTCTCCAGCTTTCATATCCCCTTGTAAGAATGGACACTTGTATGTTTCTGTAAAAATCAGAAATTGTAAGCATTGTGTCAGGGATAACATACACTAGTTGACTGCCATGAGTCAAATCGATTTCCATTGTTGCGAAGATGGCTTGATCACCCTGCCATCGATTGTCTCGAAAGACAACGAGAGCAAGTGTCCCTTCCTCCTGTCGGTGCAGGATTTGGATTCGTACTTGTATAACTCCCATGTGTAGGAAGCGCATACCACTCCTTTGTAATTGAGTGAAGCTTTCTGGTTGTATAAAGGCTCGGTCCACCTGATTGCTGGAAACTGTATTGCTTCTTCAGATCGATGGACGTACACTCTATGGTGTGCGTCATCTCTTCGGGAATGATATAAGACTTCAGCTGGTACTATGGAGGCTCTTTCTTGCATGGAGAGTCTTAGCTGGACCTGGGGGTCTAGCTGTTGTTCAGGGAATTATTATAGTTCCTCCAACTATTCTTCTGGTCGCTCGCTGTATTGCCCTGTGGCATTGTATCTCCTTCTCTGACTTTGCCGATATTCTCTAACCTGGTCCTCAAATAAGGGTGCCCACTCCGTTCTGACTATTGTTGTTACGGGAGGGTTTGGAGCTCTTGAAGTCATTACTTCTTCAGCTTAGCTTTTTCTTCCTTCAGAATTTCGTAAGGGTCAGTGAAAACCCTCAACTTTCCTTTTGCTTCTTTCGGTTTTTCTTGAATTGACAGAGTTTTGACCCTGTCGGTGAGGCTCTGGATTAAGGCTTCTGGAAGGGGTTGGCTGTGTGGCAGTCCCTTCTCTTCAAGCTTCTTAATTCTTTCTTCGAGAGATTCGAGCTTTTCCAAAATGGTCACCAAGAGCTGAATTTGGGTATTAGCTTGCTTAATAATTGCAGAATTAAATAGAATACCACCCTTATAATCAGCTGGTTTGCAAAAACCAATTGCTGGAGCTTCAATTTCTTCCGTAGCCTGGAGCGCTTCTTTATAAGAGCTCGTAGCTTTGGTATTAATATAACTCATGCAGAGACCCAGTTCTCTAACTTTTGTAACAGGGTTTCTACCCTATCTATTTTTCTTTTTAATTCTTTTGATGTCTGCACAAGTTCAGGATGTTCTGTTGTTTTTGTAACAAGATCTTCTAACTGCCTTTTGGTTAAAGTTCTGTTTTCTAGAACTTCCTTAGTGAGATTTCTCAGGGTCTTACTCAAGTTCTGATTTTCAGTTTTTACTTTCTTCTAGCTGCTCCTGTATTTGCTTGAAGTTTTTGAGATGTATCCTACAGGAAAGACAGACTCGGTCGTACATTACTGAAATGTTGTGAGCTAATTCTCTTTTTGTAGGCTGCTTTTCTGTTTTTGCTAAATCAAGGTATTCTAGGTTCGAGGTATGGGATTTAGTATACCATTCCTGAATATGCTCCTCCCATCGTCTAGACATAGACACAATTATAACCTTGCCCTGTTTACCTTCTTCCTTAAAAGTTGAAGCTTACGGCTTAGGGGGTTCTAGAGGCTTTCTTGCTCAACAGGTGTGCCCTTGGATTTATAAGTGGCATCCCTTGCCTTGTGACCAAGTTAGGACCTGTTCTTTTGCAATCCACCCGTCGTTCCCTGGTCGCCTTATCACCACAAATTTTCAGTAGTTGGTTTACAGGGTTTAGTTATTCAAACGCTATATCAGTTCATGTTTTGCTATAACTGATCAACAGTTGCAATTCGCTAGACATGCCCTCGGGTTTTACTATAACTGATCAACAGTTGCAATTCGTTAGCCCGAATTTTAAAGAAAGACGTCTTTTATTGTTTTAAAGGAAGAACATACTAAGCAATTTCTACAGTCCATCCTCTCCCCTGAGAATACCCTAATATGTTTACTCAGCCATGAAAACCTACTACTGGAAATTTGTGGTGATAAGGCGACCAGGGAACGACGGGTGGATTGCAAAAGAACAGGTCCTAACTTGGTCACAAGGCAAGGGATGCCATGTCTTGTAATTTGAGAACAGGTCCTTGGAATGGGTCCTCCAGTAAGAATACCCTTCTAATTTGAGAAATAATATTTTGGGTACCATGTCTTCCGTCACTTGAATTGACTAACTCTTGATATTCATTGCGAAAATTCATCCTCCACTGGATCCATGTTAGTCTTTCAGCTTCACCCAGTAAGTTTTCAATAAAATCTGCTTTGTCTTGGGGATCCGTGAAATTTTGTGTTGCTACTACATTCTTTGTTATAGCCTCCCACCTGAGGAACACATCTTCAGTTCTATTTAATTGAGTAGGGAGTGTTAGAATAGCACCAGTCTGTTGATGAGCAGTTGGCAGATTCCACCATTCCGTAGTTTCTTTTTGTTTAAACACGCCCCTTGGTTCCGTAACTGGTGGTGCATAACTAACTGGTTCTTCTTTGGGCCTTGTAGGGGATACCCTACAGGGTTCATTGTTGTGTCTGCCGGAGGCCTATAATGTGACGTAGCTTCCTCCTGGGCGTAGATTTGCTCCTGTAGTTTTGACAACTGGGGATAATCAGTTATCCATTCATCATTATGAGCTGTTGCTGCTGTTGTGGCGGCTATAATATGCTCCTGCCCACCACCTTCCGCGAATGGATTTGTAAATTCATCTTCAGAAACCAGGTGCCCAAGGGTATCCTGCAAGGCCAAATATTGCAGATACTCCAAATAGTCATCAGTAGAGTTGTCAGTATCAGTAAGGACACATAAGAAGTGTGGGTCATAAGTTGATGAGGAAGCAGAGGAGCCGGGTTGGTTAAGTTTGTCAAGCTCCTGTTGTAATTCTTGCCTGTACTGCCTTGAATCACGAAGTAGCCTGTTTGTGGTTGCCCGATAATATTGCAGGTTAGGCGGTCCGTCTAGTAACTGCAAGTAGGCTTCTTCTTCATAAAACTTGTGTTGTTCAACTTGGTACTTTCGTGCCTCCTCCTGTAGTTTGTTCAACTCATCTTCAGGCAAAGGTGTAACTTGGAGTAGGTTTTTACCTTTATCCTGGGGAACGGGTTGTGACTCTTTAGTAAAATAGTCTTTGGTTCTTGAGACAAAAGGGTTGTTTTTGTGAAGAGTGGTAGGCCATTGGTCTTCACGTGACTTTTTCTCTGTACTGCCATCATCTTCTTCATCTCCCCATGATGGTTTTGTGGCTGGAATGAAAGGTTGTACAGGTGGTGCTGCATAATTAACATAATAATTATATTTACCACTTGGTTCCCCCAAGGTATCCCACCTGTCATTGGTGTCAGGATTTTCCCATTGAGGATTCGTTTTGGCCTTTTCATGTTTTGTTGTTGTCGAGCCAAAGCCTGAGTTTCCTCGGGAAGTCGCCTCCAGGATTTCTACCTCTCTGACACTTGGTATAGCAATTCGTTCTAAAATTATTTGAGCAATGCACTCCTGTTTTTTGAGGAATATATCATCATTTGTTATATTGAAAGCCATAATCTTTACCTCCCCTCGGTAATCTGCATCAATGACGCCGCCCATAATAATGATTCCTTTCATTGCTGCACTGGATCGTGGGGCTATACGAGCATAAGTGCCTTGAGGAATTTGTATGCAAAGGCCAGTTTGCAATAAAGATCTTCCATTTGCCGGTATATCTTGTGCATGTGTTATGGCGATATCATAACCTGCTGCTCCTGGCGTCCGTCTGGCGGGAAGTACTGCTAATGATGATACCCTTTTTACCATTAGCTCTTCTTCAGGTCGCTTATCTTCAATGAGTACTGCGACAATATGATTTGTAATTTCTTCTTCATCAGATTGCATTTCCTCGTCCTTTGAATTAAACCTTGGAGGTGACGATGAAGTTGCTGCTTGATAGTTGTCAAATCGTAATGAAATCCGCCCATCAAGAAGATTCCTTGTATTGACCTCTGTAGGTTGCATTGGTATGTTTACTGTTGATTGGCGAATTATCCAGTTATGTCCTAAGACATCCCTGGTATTATAACTTCTTCCTGGAAGAGCTCTCACACCATGGCTTGCTAAATAATCTACAACATTTTGAATTTCATAAGCAAAACCTACATTAAGTGTGTTAGATAATCGCCCTACCAATCCTCGAGTGACGAGTAGATTGGCTTCTCCATTTCTCCAGCTTTCATATCCCCTTGTAAGAATGGACACTTGTATGTTTCTGTAAAAATCAGAAATTGTAAGCATTGTGTCAGGGATAACATACACTAGTTGACTGCCATGAGTCAAATCGATTTCCATTGTTGCGAAGATGGCTTGATCACCCTGCCATCGATTGTCTCGAAAGACAACGAGAGCAAGTGTCCCTTCCTCTTGTCGGTGCAGGATTTGGATTCGTACTTGTATAACTCCCATGTGTAGGAAGCGCATACCACTCCTTTGTAATTGAGTGAAGCTTTCTGGTTGTATAAAGGCTCGATCCACCTGATTGCTGGTAACAAGTATTGCTTCTTCAGATCGATGGACGTACACTCTATGGTGTGCGTCATCTCTTCGGGAATGATATAAAACTTCAGCTGGTACTATGGAGGCTCTTTCTTGCATGGAGAGTCTTAGCTGGACCTGGGGGTCTAGCTGTTGTTCTAGAGAATTATTATACGTTCCTCCAACTATTCTTCTGGTCGCTCGTTGTATTGCCCTGTGGGCATTGTATCTCCTTCTCTGACTTTGCCGATATTCTCTAAGCTGGTCCTCAAATAAGGGTGCCCCCTCCGTTCTGACTATTGTTGTTACGGGAGGGTTTGGAGCTCTTGAAGTCATTACTTCTTCAGCTTAGCTTTTTCTTCCTTCAGAATTTCGTAAGGGTCAGTGAAAACCCTCAACTTTCCTTTTGCTTCTTTCGGTTTTTCTTGAATTGACAGAGTTTTGACCCTGTCGGTGAGGCTCTGGATTAAGGCTTCTGGAAGGGGTTGGCTGTGTGGCAGTCCCTTCTCTTCAAGCTTCTTAATTCTTTCTTCGAGAGATTCGAGCTTTTCCAAAATGGTCACCAAGAGCTGAATTTGGGTATTAGCTTGCTTAATAATTGCAGAATTAAATAGAATACCACCCTTATAATCAGCTGGTTTGCAAAAACCAATTGCTGGAGCTTCAATTTCTTCCGTAGCCTGGAGCGCTTCTTTATAAGAGCTCGTAGCTTTGGTATTAATATAACTCATGCAGAGACCCAGTTCTCTAACTTTTGTAACAGGGTTTCTACCCTATCTATTTTTCTTTTTAATTCTTTTGATGTCTGCACAAGTTCAGGATGTTCTGTTGTTTTTGTAACAAAATCTTCTAACTGTCTTCTGGTTAAAGTTCTGTTTTCTAGAACTTCCTTAGTGAGATTTCTCAGGGTCTTACTCAAGTTCTGATTTTCAGTTTTTACTTCTTCTAGCTGCTCCTGTATTTGCTTGAAGTTTTTGAGATGTATCCTACAGGAAAGACAGACTCGGTCGTATATTACTGAAATGTTGTGAGCTAATTCTCTTTTTGTAGGCTGCTTTTCTGTTTTTGCTAAATCAAGGTATTCTAGGTTCGAGGTATGAGATTTAGTATACCATTCCTGAGTATGCTCCTCCCATCGTCTAGACATAGACACAATTATAACCTTGCCCTGTTTACCTTCTTCCTTAAAAGTTGAAGCTTACGGCTTAGAGGGTTCTAGAGGCTTTCTTGCTCAACAGGTGTGCCCTTGGATTTATAAGTGGCATCCCTTGCCTTGTGACCAAGTTAGGACCTGTTCTTTTGCAATCCACCCGTCGTTCCCTGGTCGCCTTATCACCATAAATTTCCAGTAGTTGGTTTACAGGGTTTAGTTATTCAGACGCTATATCAGTTCATGTTTTTGCTATAACTGATCAACAGTTGCAATTCGCTAGACATGCCCTCGGGTTTTACTATAACTGATCAACAGTTGCAATTCGTTAGCCCGAATTTTAAAGAAAGACGTCTTTTATTGTTTTAAAGGAAGACCATACTAAGCAATTTCTACAGTCCATCCTCTCCCCTGAGCCTACCACCAATTGGATGAGATCTATCGTCGATCGGGCCCCGGCAATGATGGAGTCAGGGCAGCTTTCAACAGGTCTAACCCGGTCGAAGTGTAACTAAGCATAGGTGTGGTCCATCGATGGCCAAGATCCTCAAAAGGCCCAGCAAAACACGAGGCACATTAGTCTATCATCTCATTTAATGCCCCGACATGAGATTGTCTGTCTTCAGTACATACTGTTATGATGTCAGAGGCAACCAGTCACACTGGTACGTTCCTGAGAAGGATGTTAGAGTTAACCAACCGTCCTTGCCACGGATGAGGAGACATTGTTGTTGTCCTAATAGAGATGTTGCCTTGTACAAAATGGGCAAGACATCAGAAGGTTACAGAAAAGAACGCTCTTAACATGTACGAAAGATATGTTATATAAAGGGGATCTCTTGGTCATGAGCAGGTATGCTCTCCCACAACCAAGAAAATACTATTCCATTCATTTACTGTTCTATTACCTTCTTCTCTTTGTGGGCTTGACTTGAACATCAGAAGGGCAACGCTAGGGATCCACCCTTAACTTGTCTACTAATATTCTCTTTCATATAGGTTTTCTTCATGCTTTTGGCTCAATCGGCCTTGAGTATTCTGGTGGTAAGGAGTTGTCTAACTCACCAACAATTCGTCCACTCCGATTTTAAATAAGAATAATATCCAAAATTCACTGTTGATCCAAACTATCCTAAGAAGGGTTGACTAAGTAAAAAACTTTTTTTAAAATAAATCAACATTTAATTAATTTATCCAAACTACCATAAATAAGGGTTGACAAACTAAAAAACTTTTTTTATAAAAAAAAATCAGCATGTAATAAATTTACTTTTTAAAAACAAAGTTGTCTACAACACGTAATAAAAAAAATTCTTTGAGCCCCACCTTCTAGAAAATAAAATGATTAATAAAATTAAATAATGTTAAATTTAGAGTCATCGGTTCAATCCTACTCGAAAATTTTATATTAATCGTCAGAATAAATCAGAAAACGCTTATAATAGACGATCTAAAAATCTAATATCCCACAATTATACGCTACATTTAAAGGAAAATTTTTTATAATATTTATGGTAGTTGATCCTGTCACGAAGCGAGGTGGTGATCCCAAGAGCTGGATGACCTTCTCCGCGGTACAAGCGGTCAGACTGGTGCTGATCTGGCTCCGAGCTGACTCTAGCCTGCAAAACGATGACCGTTAGCAAACCCGTCGGAGGGTTTCCCCGGTTGAGCACTCCGACGGTCATCGTTTTGCAGGCTAGAGCCAGCTCGGAGCTAGATCAGCACCAGCCTGACCGGTCGTACCGCGGAGAAGGCCATCCGGCCCTTGGGATCGCCACCTCGCTTCGCGACAGGATCAAATTTGACGCTAGAAGGAGGGCATCCCGCCTAATCGGAAGCGAAAATGGAAGATCCCAACCGGGTGATGATGACCGATACTCTAGGGGAGTGCGAGCTCCTCTCTGTTGCCAGGGGTCGAGGAGGCCCGCCGAGGTTTCCACGTGCCAATAGCCCAACTACTCGACCCCGGAGGCTCGCGGCACCCAATGCCTCAGAAGGGTGGGGAAAGAGATGTATTCTGCAACCCTTCACTAATCCAGTAAAAATCCCGCCTTCTTAAGGAGGAGCCAGACTCTCGCTCTATGCGAGTTATAAGTGGGTCTGCTCCCACGAACCCTCGGATCGGCTCTTAGCCGGACGCGTGGCGACCCACGCTCCCTAAGAGATTCCCCGACCGAGAGGCAAACTCTACATCGGGATCTGCCCCCGCTATCCCTCGGATCGGCCCTTAGCCGGACGCGTGGCGACCCACGCTCCCTAAGAGATCCCCCGACCGAGAGGCAAAGCCTACATCGGGATCCACTCCTGCTATCCCTCAGATTAGCTCTTAGCCGGACGCGTGGCGACTCACGCTCCCTAAGAGATTCCCCGACCGAGAGGCAAACTCTATATCGGGATCTGCTCCCGCTATCCCTCGGATCGGCTCTCAGGGGAATGCGTGGCGATCCAGGCTCTTTGAGATGTCCCCGACCGAGAAGCCTCGGATCGACTCTCAGGGGAACGCGTGGCGATTCACGCTCCCTAAGATGTCCCCGACCGGGAAGCCTCGGATCGGCTCTCAGGGGAACGCGTGGCGATCCACGCTCCCTTAGATCTCCCCGACCGGGAAAGCCTCGGATCGGCTCTCAGGGGAACGCGTGGCGATCCACGCTCCCTGAGATGTCCCCGACCGGGAAACCTCGGATCGGCTCTCAGGGAAACGCGTGGTGATCCATGCACGCTCCCTGAGATGTCCCCGACCGGGAAGACAACCCTCGGATCGGCTCTTAGCTGGACGCGTGGCGACCCATGCTCCCTAAGAGATTCCCCCGACCGAGAGGACACACTCTACATCGGGATCTGCTCCCGCTATCCCTCGAATCGGCTCTTAGCCGGACGCGTAGTGACCCACACTCCCTAAGAGATTCCCCCGACCGAGAGGACACACTCAACATCGGGATCCGCTCCCGCTATCCCTCGGATCGGCTCTTAGCCGGACGCATGGCGACCCACGTTCCCTAAGAGATCCCCCCGACCGAGAGGCCAAACTCTACCCCGGGATCTGCTCCCGCTATCCCTCAGATCGGCTCTTAGCCGGACGCGTGGCGACTCACGCTCCCTAAGAGATCCCCCCGACCGAGAGGGCCAAACTCTACCCCGGGATCTGCTCCCGCTATCCCTCGGATCGGCTCTTAGCCGGACGTGTGGCGACCCACGCTCCCTAAGAGATTCCCCCGACCGAGAGGACACACTCTACATCGGGATCCGCTCCCGCTATCCCTCGGATCGGCTCTCAGGGGAATGTGGGGTGATCTACGCCCCCTGAGTACTAGCCAACCGGTCCTACCGACCTTCAGCCCGCTAATAAGGCGTGACCCAACCCAGCTCCCGGATACCTACACGCCGAAAGGTCCGTTGAGGGCCGCAAGAAGGGACCAGGTCGTCCAGGAGCGCCTAGCTTGCTTCAACAGACGATAGTCCAGTCAGTCGGACTCAGCGCCTCCTTCGACTAGACTCGAGGGGGGCGCTTATGATCCCTGCCTTTCCTACGGGTAGGCCGGCCCGTTCAGCCAACCTGGCACCACGGAGGCCCATCAGATGGTTCGGTAGAGATGTCACCCGGGGGGTCCTCGAGCCTGGAAGACCCCGGGGCATTATTCGACCAGCAACGAGCAGGGTCGGTCAGGCCGACCCCCAACCTCTCCTGATCTGGTCACCTCGACCCGTTTCCCAACCTAGATCTAGGTCGTGCGCTCCAGCCGGGCGTGTGACTGCCCACGCTCCCTGGCCATTCCCCGACCTAAACCTAGGTCGTGCACTACAGTCGGACGCGTGGCGACCCACGCTCCGGTAGCATCAAGAGGACTGGATATTTAACAAAATCAGCCAGACATCACCCAACAAACCCTCGAGTCAGGGCGTACCCTGCGCCTCCACTCTACCAGTCGGACGCGTGGCTGCCCATGCTCACTGGCCATTACCCGACTCGGTCATTGGCACTTGGACATGCCGGTCGGCGCTCGGGGTACGGGCTATCTTGCCCCTACGCCCCCTATATCATTATATCCAGGGTACGACCCTGCTAGCAGGGTCCTGCACACCTTACCCATCTTTGACACTTCTCGCGGCCAGTTCGCCAATCCAGTACTAGCATACCACTCGAGCACCCCACGCCTTGCCGCGCCACTCCTTAGTGCTCTCATACGGGCTGACAGACAACACACCCTAGTCTTGTCAATTACGGACAAGGGCTGTCAGCCCCCCCGGCTATATAAACCATTCACTCCACTTCCCGCAGGTATGCGCGCGCGAGCTCTCTCATCTACTACTGCATTTCAATTCAGCTCTCCCATATTTCCTGCGGATACTGACTTGATCGTCGGAGTGCCCGACCGGGGAAATCCCCCGGCGGGTTTGCTAACGGTCATCGTTTTGCAGGCTAGAGCCAGCTCGGAGCCAGATCAGCACCAGCCTGACCGCTCGTACCACGGAGAAGGCCATCCGGCCCTTGGGATCGCCACCTCGCTTCGCGACAGGATCAAATTTGGCGCTAGAAGGAGGGCACAGGACCGTCGGAAGGCCAGTCGGACGCGTGGGTATTTTTTCATTCACCCAACATTCCACTCCTTCTAGCGCCAAATTTGATCCTGTCGCGAAGCGAGATGATGATCTCAAGGGTCGGATGGCCTTCTCCGCAGTACGAGCGATCAGGCTGGTGCTGATCTGGCTCCGAGCTGACTCTAGCCTGCAAAACAATGACCGTTAGCAAACCCGCCGGGGGGTTTCCCCGGTCGGGCACTCCGACGGTCAGGTCAGTATCCGCAGGAAATATGGGGGAGCTGAATTGAAATGCAGTAGTAGATGAGAGAGCTCGCGCGTGCATACCTGCGGGAAGTGGAGTGAAGGGTTTATATAGTCGGGGGGCTGACAACCCTTGTCCGTAATTGACAAGACTAGGGTGTGTTGTCTGTCAGCCCGTACGAGAGCACTAGGGAGTGGCGCGGTAAGGCGCGGGGTGCTCGAGCGGTACGCTAGTACTGGATTGGCGAACTGGCCGCGAGAAGTGTCAGAGATGGGTAAGGTGTGCAGGACCCCACTAGCAGAGTCGTACCCTGGATATAATGATATAGGGGGCGTAGGGGCGAGATAGCACGTACCCTGAGCGCCGACCGGCGTGTCCAAGTACCAAGGACCGGGTCGGGGTAATGGCTAGTGAGCGTGGGCAGCCACGCGCCCGGCTGGAGCCCACGACCTATATCTAGGTCGGGAAACGGGTCGAGGTGACTAGATCAAGAGAGGCTGGGAGTCGGCCAGACCGACCCTGCTCATTGCTAGTCGAATAATGTCCCCGGGGTCTTCCGGGCTCGAGGCCCCCCCGGGTGACGTCTTTGCCGAACCATCTGATGAGCCTTCGTGGCGCCAGATTGCTAAACGGGCCGACCTACTAATAGGCAAGGCCGAGATCAATAGTCAAGAATTGAATCACGAGTATTTGAGAAATAATTAATCGCCGGTTATATCATAATCAAGACCGAACTACCCACCAGAAGATGTTACATCACGGTGTTTATAATATCAGATTGAAGTTTATTTCTATTAACGAGGTGTCTCTTTCCAATTAGAGGTTTCGTTAGGGGATTACTCAAAATAAGTAGGAGGAAAATTTGAAAGCTATCGACAAAGCGAGATAATTAGATATTTTAAGGAAAGGCTTTCATGTCATATTTTACGTGACATTTTTTATTTTAGTGTTTTTTCACTTTCATATAAGAACCAAAATTAATATCTTATCAGATATTATCCTAAAAATAAAATATTCTAATTAATAATTGCGATTTATAAAAACATCCTGTCAAATTCAAGCCCAAATTATGCCTAATCGGGCCCAAAATCAATCTCTAAGCCATGAGTTTGTGTTTGAGTTGGACCAAACACAGCTTAAATCAAGTCGAGCCGACCTAATTCATATGGGGCTAGTGAATTAGCGACTGTAACAATTATCGAACTCTTAAACCCTTAACTTATTGAAATTTCTTTGTAGGACGATTTTTTTTTTAGCTGGAAATTTATCAAGAAACCCTCTACACTCGTCATAGCTATTACATGTTGTTTGCCCCCACGGGCTGGGTCGGTTGATAAGGCGCTTATTGTTTGAAACGAAGGTCTTGGGGTCGAGAGTCGCTAGTTGTGCACCAGGGATAAAATCCTGGCCTGCTGGCTTCCAACTCTCTCGGCTCAGGCGCCTTATCCACCCCCCCTCCCGGTAAATCCGTGATTTACTCCGTCTGAAAACTTATGGGGCAGAGACCAGGGGGCCGCCGAGGTGACGGATCCTTTTTCTTGAAGCTATTACATGTTGTTTCCGTAAGTAATACTAACATCTTCTTCTATATTTGATATCCACCTTAAGCAATGTTAACGATATTGTACAAACTGATATAGTATTAATCAACGACATTCCGACCGTCGTTCCGCATGGAGAGAAGCCGGAGAAATTTAACGGAGCCGACTTCAAACGATGACACCAGAAGATGTTGTTCTATCTAACAACGGTAAACCTCGTACGATTTTTGCGTGAAGACCCACCAGCCACTAAGGAAGGCGACTCCAACAGTAAGGCTGCATGTGATGCATGGTCGCATGGAGATTTTCTGTATTGTAACTACGTTCTCAACGCATTGGACGACATGTTGTATAACGTATATAGTCCGATAGAGACGACAAAATCTCTGTGGAAATCATTAGAAAAGAAATACAAAATTGAAAATGTCGGATTGAAGAAATTCATTGTCGGTCGGTTTTTAGATTTCATGATGGTGGATTCCAAGAATGTAACGTCTTAAGTCCAAGACATGCAAATGATACTGCATGATCTGGATGCCGAAGACATGAAAGCTGAGCGAGTCGTTCAAAGTAGACACGGTAATCGAGAAACTCCCTCCGTCGTGAAAGGATTTCAAAAATTACCTCAAGCACAAGCAAAAGGAGATGTGACTCGAAGACCTGATCCTAAGGCTACGAATAGAGGAGGATAATCGAAAGCTATCCGACTCTAGAGGAACGAAGTGAGTTGTCGACGAGATGTCCAACTTGGTTGAGTCGAACGCTAAGAAGCCGAAGCAATCCAAAAAAAAAAAAAAGCTCAAGGCACGAAATTCAAGGGCTCATGCTGCAACTGTGGAAAGTAAGGACATATGTCCAAGGATTGTAGACGTCCAAAGAAACCAACCAAGAATCAGAAGGATGTTGCGAATCATGTCGCAACTTCTGATGACAGCCTCCCCAATTTATCAGAACTAGATCTCACTGCAATCGTGTTTAAAGCCAACACGGTGGTGGACAATCCGAAGCAGTGGTGGATTGATACTGGAGAAACACGTCACATCTGTTATGATAAGACGAGTTCTCCAAGTATACTCCAATAAGTGGAAGAAAGCTCTATATGGGCAATTCCACTACATCACCGATTATCGGACTCATGAAAGTTGTCCTGAAGATGACATATGGGAAGGAGTTAACACTTATTGATGTGCTCCACGTTCCAGATATCAGAAAGAACCTAGTTTCTGGATCGACACTTGTCAAGGCTGGTTGTAGTAGGGATGACAATGGGGTGGGTCGGGGATGGGTTTGCCGTCCCCATCCCAGTCCTCGAAGTAAATCTCCATCCCTGTCCCCGTCTCCATCCCCGCCTCTATTTAATCGAGGAATCCCTGTCCCCGAACCCACGGGGAGTAAATCTCCATCCCCGTCCCCATCCCCACTTGAAATATTCATTTTTTTCCAAGTTAAAAACTCAAAGTTAGTAGCAAAAATGCAACTGTGTATGGATACAAAATCTAATAGCATACATAATATCATAAACACTAAACATGGATATTACTTAAGTAATACAACTATAACAAATAATCATTCAATAAGCAAAAAAATCAAACTCATCACTATCATCACCATGTTCAAACTTCAAATGGTTCAATAACATATCAAAGTATCAAACTCATCACTATCATCACCACGTCCAATAACATATCAAAATATCAAACTCATCACTATCATGATTTCTTTTACATATCAAACCCATCACAAAAATTAAATCTCTTATTGTCTTTCTGCCTGAAAATGCAAGACCGAAATGGTTTACGCAACTTCCCCATCACATAATTAAGAGATAGAGGGAGACCCCATGCATGAGTATGACTCCAACTCCTACAAAATATTAAGGTATATAGGAAAAAATATATATAGATGAACTTAAAACACTTTAATACAATAACAAAAACAACTTATTACTTACCTCTATATCAAAATCATTATCGAACTTTGAAATTGTAGAATCTAATAATTAAGACAAAACAAATAACAAATATTAGTATATTACAAATGAAAAGAATGAAATAGCTTCATTTGAAACTTTTTAGTACCTTGAATTTCACTCCATAACTAATCTCGAGTACACATCAAAGCCTCCACAGTTTTAGGATGAAGCCTACTACGATGAGCACTTAAAACTCTACCATTAGTACTGAATGTTGATTCAGAAGCAACAGTTGTCACAGGAATGACCAACACATCCTTAGCAATATCATGCAAGATGGGATATTTGATCCCATTTGTCTTCCACCAACATAAGATATCAAAGTCACTTGTATTTCTTGGCAAGAGTGGCTCTTCTAAATAATAATCCAAGTCCGACTTTTCATTTTCAGTACTAATATTAGAATCCATAAACATCTCAAATTTATCGGCATAACTACCACGTTTAGGAAGTGGAGGCCTTAAAAATGAATATTGTGAAACTCTCACTTCCTGATATTGTTTAGATTTCTTCTTATACTCTTCAACCATGTCACATAAATTATATTTTAGTTTTTGAATCTCAAATGAAGACAAATCACCATAAACAAGAGGATAATAGAACTGAATTGTCTTCATCTTATACCTTGGATCTAAAATGCTCCCAATTGCCAACAAACAATTCATCACATCCCAATACTTTTCAAACTTTACTTTCATATTTGTTGTCATTGTTTTCACCACGCTATCATCTGAAAGAAGTCAATCACTAATTGCCAACTTAATATCGCAAATAGTTGAGAAGAAAAGATTTATAGTGGGATATTTAGTCCCTGAAAACAACTCTGTGACATCATAAAATATTTCTAATCTAGAAGAAATCTGTCCTACTTTTGACCAATCTTCTTCTGTGAGAACTCTTTTATATAAAGTCTCACGTTGCTTCAAACGAGCAAACACATCTTTATATTCCAATGTTGTGTTGAGCATTAAATATGTAGAGTTCCATCGTGTTTTGCAATCAAGTTCCAATTTTTTAGTACTTGGAACTTTCAATTGTCGAGCTGTTTCATCAAATTTTTCATCTCTTTTTGGCGTTGTTGTCCAAAATCCAACACTATAACGAATAGCTTCAATACTATCACTAATTAAGTCTAGCCCATCCCTTACAACCAAATTTAAAATATAGGCACAACACCGCATGTGAAATAACTTTCCTTCTAAAATTAGTGAACTTAGAGGAAGTTTGTCTAGAATAAGATCAATCATTGCATCATTAGTTGTGCAATTATCAACAGTTAAAGTAGATAACTTACGATCCAAGTTCCAATCCAAGAGGCAATCGACAAGGACATTTGCAAGGGCCTCAGCAGTATGTGGACATGACACATATACAAACCTAGTAACAAAACAAATAGAATAAATTTTAATAATAATAGTAATATTTTTAATGGTAATTACAAGTACAACATTAAAGAATTGAACAAATTTTACCTCACAAGGCGACTTTGTAATTTTCATGAAACATAGATGAAATGTGAAGTGATGGTCATAAATCCTCTTTTCTGATTACTTGACGTCCACATATCAGTTGTCAATGCAATCCAACTAGCATTTGAGTCTAATAATTTCATTGTTTGATCTCTTTGATACTCAAATATCTTCATGATGTCATTTTTTATTGTGTTTTGAGAAACAACTTTAAATAATGGTTGTAAGGAATAAGAGTACCTTCTAAACCTCACATGATCAACCATCGATAAAGGATACTCATGTAATGTAATCATATTGGCAAGCTCTGCCCTCCCATGATCTTGGTTGAAATGATATGTCCCAAGCATTGTTGCCCCATCATCGGATTTTGTTGGCTGCAATATTGATTGTTTTATGGTCTTTTGTTTTTTGAACAAACATGATTTGATGTGGTTAAGTAAATGACTTGTACCATTCTTACTTTCACTACCTAAGAACTTCTTACAATCTTTGCAAACCGCTTTCCATTTTCCTCCAATTAGCTTTCTCTCGAAATGATCCCATGTAGGAGATCTAAATTTTCTTTTATTTCCACCCTTGATCCCTTACTTTCAGCATCTAAATTCTCGTTTGGAGGTATTTCGTTTGCATCGATCGAAACACTCTCATCTTGGGACTGTGATGTTGTCAATCCAAGTGCTTGACTTCCCATAGTTGGAGCATTTTGCATAGCATCCTCAACCGCTTTATCATTCATTTCCATCTAAGATAATATATCATTATATCAAAATGCATAAATAATAATAATGAACAATGTAACATTTGGTGTTTAAATAACTCTGTAAATACTTAGTAACAATATCAAAGTTCCTGTTTAACCGTAATCAATTGACAATGGAAGTTAAGCTTTGATGAGTGAAACCACAAGCAAATCCATACTTGATTTGTATTATAAACAGTCGATTGTTGTTGATAGATGAGTGCTTAAAAAAATCTTTAAAATTTTAATTCCCTACTCGACTATTGATTTCTGATCTATCTAAAGATTGTTTGAAGAGGAACTTTGATATTGTTACTAAGTACAATAATCGATCAACAACAAACAACGAACATAAAAAATCAATAGTCTAGCTTGGAGGTTAGCTTTGTTTCGATCAACAACAATCGACTGTTTAAACACAAGGTATCAGATCAAGTAGCATAGCACCGAACATAAAAAACGAAAAACAACGAACATCAGAGTGAAAAACAACGAACATCAGAGCGAAAAACGAACATCAGAGCGAAAAACAATGAACATCAGAGCGAAAAAATCGATCGATAAAAAAAATGAGGAACTTTTCGTCACTCACCAAGTTCACGCAACCAAGTTCTTCTGTAGAGACAAGTGAGCGAGTGGCGGTTGGGAGCGGCGACTGGGAGCAGAGAAGAGAAGAGTTGAAGAGAATCACAAATTGTGGGAGGCGGCGAGTGAGCGAGTGGCGGCTGGGAGCGGCGACTGGGAGCAGAGAAGAGAAGAGTTGAAGAAAATCGCAAATTGTGGGAGGCGGCGAGTGAGCGAGTAGCGACGATTCATTACTCATTAGGGTTTTCACAAATCTTTAATATTAATATTATTGAAATTATTTTAATTATTATTATTAATTTATTATTATTAAAGATATTGGGGTGGGTTCGGGGATGGGGATAGCATCCCCATATCCACCCCAATCTGTTTCGGGGATTTTTAAAAATCCCCGAATCCGAATCCAAACCCGATAATACCTCTCCAAACCCGCCCCAATTCGGATTTTCACCGCGGGTATCCAAATCCGCGGGGAAAATTGTCATCCCTAGGTTGTAGACTAGTGTTCCAGTCAAACAACATTGTACATACAAAGAATGATGTCTTCATAGGTAAGAGATATTTAGAACAGAGTCTGTTCAAAATGGTTGTAATGACTGTACACCGTGAATTTAATGGTAATAAAATAAAAGCTTCCAGTTATATTGTTGAGTGTTTTAATTTATGGCATAATCGACTTGGACATATTAATAATAATACTCTGAAATGTCTCGTCAAATTAAATTTATTACTGAATGTCAATGGTTACAAAACACACAAATGTGAAGTGTGTGTGGAAGCTAAGATAACGAGACTACATTTTCATTCGATCGAAAGGTATACTACTCCTCTAGAATTGATACGTAGTGATCTATGTGGCTTAAAGTTTGTGTAAACTAGAGAAGGTAAAAAACATTTTATTACTTTTATCGATGAATGTATGGGATTCTGTTATGTCTTTCTTTTAAGAAGTAAATATGAAACCTTAGAGACTTTGAAAACCTATAAAACAAAAGTTGAGAATCAACTTGATAAACGAATTAAAATAATTCGTAACGATAGAATATGGTGTACTATTTGATGAATTTTTTTTAGAATCTGGCATTGTCTATCAGAAAATGGCACCATACTCGCTTCAATCAAATGGTGTTGCCGAACATAAAAATCGAACACTAGAGGAAATGATGAATGTCTTATTAATAAATTCAAGCTTACCCTAGAACTTGTGGGAGAAGCTATATTATCAGTAGATTATATTCTCAATAAAATCCCTCACAAGAAAAATGATAAAATATCATATAAACTATGGAAAGGATGCGAGTCATCATACAAATACTTGAAAGTGTGGGGTGATAAGCACCATTTTATTGATTATTTGAGCTGCTAAAATCCATGTTTGATCTATGTTTTTGTTGTCAAAATTGTGAAATTACCCTAGGTTTTAGAACTTACCTTTATTTTGGACTTAATTACAAATATGCAAATTTTTGGATTATTTTGGCCACTAATTCTTGATCTATTTTTGTAGGCATCAAGGTTCAAGGATCTAGGGCATATTGGGTCAAACTCGAGTCGGAAGTGACCCGGATCAGATTATCAAGATCACGATTAAATCTGGGCCGTTCGATTCGAAAGCGGCTAGATCTGAGCCATCCGGGATGATCTGAAGCCATCCGAGCTAGGGCTAGGGTTGATCAAGCATCCTGATCAAGATCTGAAGGTTTCATCACAATCAGAGCTCAATCAACCGTTGGATCAAGCTTGGAGGGCTCTAGAACGTCCATTCAAGGATTAGGGTGATCTGGACCATCCGTTGCACATCTGGAGGATCCGAGCTGACACATGGCAGATCCTAACCCCAGATCACCATCATAAAAGTTTGGCTCCAATTAGAGCAAGATCAGCCGTTGGATCTCCTCCGATCAATCTGAGCCGTCCAACTCTAATTACTTAAGGAAATTTTTGCCGCAGCCAAGCTTCATCGCGTCTCCGCCGTTTCTTCGTCTTCTTCGTTTGTTCATCAAGTTTTCAGCAATTTCTCCATCAAAGAGGCGCGGCCACTCGATCCTTCAGTAGAACAAGTGTTAGGTCAGTGGGGAGAGCTCACTGAGATGTTTCCAGCTTGAATCTCGCCCAAGACAGAGCTTTTGTGAGGTCTCCGGAGTTCTGTCAATCGATTTCATCAATTTCAGTTGTGTACCATCTTCATTGCATCCGAGCTAGCTGGAGGGGTTCCCTGGAAGGCTCGGAGCGTTCCCAAATCATTGTCGCAATCCGCCACAGTGAGGTTGAATGAAATCGATTGCTATTTTCAGTTTGAGCATGGTTCGAATGGTTTTGATCGCAGAGACAGATTTTCCACTGATTTACTGAGCTTGCGGGTTCGAGGCTCACCCTTGCGTGACGAACAAGGAGCACTTGAGCTTGAGAAGGATTGGGGTTTAGTTTAATTAGCAAATTTTCGTTTGTAGCTGTAAATTTCGTTTCTGCTGTAATTTAGTTACTGTTTTTGAATTTCAGAATTAGTTAACTTCGATTCTTAATGGTTTCTGCTTAATCTAGCTTTAATCCTTCTAGTTAAATAGTTTAGGACCCTATCTAGTGGATAGTTGTGTTTGATTTCAGTAAATTTTAGTTCAAATTTGTTGCGTGCCATTTCCTTGTGTGTGCCAAGTCATTTCTGAACTTTTCAGCTTAAGTTCTGATTTTTATATCTTCTTTCAAATTCGATTCTTGTTTAGCTCATTCCCTGCAATTGAAGACAACATTTAGTTCCTAATTCAATTGATTTGAGTTGTTTAGCAAGTTAGATTTATTTCTGCAGTTAAGTATAGCTTGTTTTGCATTGATTCTGTTTCGGCCATTTGATTTCTGATAACTCGATTTCCATTACTTCTGTTTAATTCATTTCTGCTATGCCATTTCTGCGTGCCAAGTCTCATTTATGAAATGGTATCAGTGAAGATTACATTGGAACTTGATTGCATGTGAAATCAGTCTACTTGTATGATAATTTTGCATCCAAATCTCTGCGGCATCACCATTTCTGAATCTGAGTGGCATTTTCTGCAACTCTTGGTTTGTAATGCATTCAGTTTGTAACTGAATTTGATTTTCTGAATCGGAATTGAACACTAGCTCAGAGCACTAGTCCCAGCTTGCTTTGCCTGATCTGTAATCGACTTGTTTTTAACATTCCAGCACTTGAATTCTGCATTCGGCAGAAGTAAGTATGGGCTGCAATGTTTCAATCTATTAATTCTGAAATTGTATCAAGTGATGCCTATTCTTGTGAATCTTAGTTGAACCTTGGATTGTAGCATTCTAGTTTGGTTTTTGTGTCTGATTTTGTGTCAAATTCGTGGCTGCATACTTGCCATCCTGTTTCTGAAATTCTGCTGCAGATTTCTGAATTTGCTCAGCTTTCAATTCATTGGCAGTTTTGGGTTTGCTAAGTTGTTTGCTTTTTAGTATCAAGCTGAGTTTTGGGCATAAATCTTGTATCAGTTTATTCATAGATTGCTTATCATTTGGTTGGTTTTGATTTACAAATCCTGAAGTTGAAACAAGGTGTGATGTGCCATTGCATTTTTGTATTAGTTTGAAGTCTAAAGGTTGCAAGTTGCATTAATTGGTTAAAGTATCACTTGGTCAAGCTATTAATAGCCATCACATTGTTTATTTATTGCATTCCCATTTTTAATTGCAACCCAAACCCAGATTTACATTCGAAACCCGAAAACACAAACGACACCTAAATACAAGCGCGAATCGAACAACGTCAACTAGCCCCGAGAAAAATACGACCTGTGGCCCCTATATTACATTTTCATACTTTTGATTGTAAAAGGGTTTCTAGCATTTCATTCATTTATAAATTCTAAATTCTGATGGTCCCAACTTTCGTGACAATTTAAACTAGTAGATTCGGGACCGTCAAATTTTTGGCGCCGTTGCCGGGGAACTGTTAGTTGACTTGTTTGATTTTTGCTTGTGCACTTATTTCATATCATTCTTGACTTACTTTTGTGCTTATTGCTATATCTTTGGATTTGATTTTATCTGTTTATCTGTTTATCTACTTTTACTGCGATCTGTTTTGTTTTTATGACCAGGTCTCTAGGTGCTGAATTAGAAGATTTCGATCCTGAGATTGAGAGGACTTTCAGAGTCAGGAGGAGCCAGGCCATTCTTTCTGAGACTACAGATATCCCTCCTATTCAGATTATCTCCACTCATTCAGGCATTGACATGGCAGACCACCAGAGAACCATGAAGGAGCTTGCAGCACCTGACGCTGCATTTCAGTACTCCAGCATAGCTTATCCGGAGCTGGGGGAAAGTTTCGAGTTAAGATCTGGGCTTATTAATTTGTTGCCAAAATTTCAGGGTTTATCTGGGGAGGATCCAAACAGACACTTGCACGAATTTCATGTGGTGTGCTCTACTATGAAGCCTCAGGGCATTTCTGAAGAAGACATCAAGCTGAGAGCTTTCCCCTTCACATTGACAGGAGCAGCCAAAGACTGGTTCTATTATCTGCCTACAGGACATGTGTCTAGTTGGATCGCTATGAAGAAGGCATTTTTGGAGAAGTATTTCCCAGCTTCCCGCACATCTATAATCAGAAAAAGTATCTGTGGAATTCAGCAAGTGGTGGGCGAAACACTATATGATTACTGGGAAAGATTTAACAAGTTATGTTCAAGTTGCCCCCAGCATCAAATCAGTGAGCAATTATTGATTCAATATTTTTATGAGGGACTGCTGCAGATGGATAGAGTCCTGATAGATGCTGCAGCTGGAGGGGCCCTAGTGAACAAGTCACCAATGCAAGCTAGGGAGTTAATTTCTAATATGGCTGAGAATTCCCAACAATTTGGAGGCAGAGCCTTGACCACCAGAGGAGTGGGAGAAGTTCAGTTAGTGCCTATTGATCATTATGACAAGAGATTTGCAGAGATCACATCACTTATTAAGGAGTTGAAGGTTAGCAATGCAAATCAAGGGTCAACTCCTTCAGTACCTCCACCCTCTAGTCAAATGATAAGTGTGTGTGGCATTTGCTCTAGTCTAGAGCACACTTCAGACTCATGCCCCAATCTCCAACAGGACGAGACAGTAGCTGCATTAGGGAGAGGACAATTTCCAGTAAGAAACAATCCATATTCCTCTACCTATAACCCCGGTTGGAGGAATCATCCTAACTTGAGGTATGGGAATGCTTTCTGCCAACAAGAGCCTCAAAATCAGTCCTCACAGCAGCCTCAACCGAGTTTCCAGCAGCCCCAACAAACTCAGATCAATCAGCAACAATTTTAGCCATCAAATCCAAGTTTTCAGCCTTCGTTTCAGCCTAATTCCCAACAATTTCAGCAACAATTCCAGGCATTTGAACCACAATTCCAGCAACCTTATCAAGGGCAGCAGGGCTTTCAATCGTTCCCAGCTTTCCAAGCTCCAAATCAACAAATTTTTCAGCCATCACAGCCCATGAATCAGTTTTCACAGCCCTACAATCAAGGGTTTCAAGGGCAGAATTTTCAGCCTTCGCCACCTAATTTTCCACCTCAGAATCAGAATTTTCAAGGTTACAACGCCCAGCAATGTTTCCAAGCATATCAGCCATTTGATCAGCCCTCTTATCAGCCCCAAAATTCAAGTTTTCAACAAAATCAGCAATCAAAATTTCAGCCTTCTTCTTCATCCTTTCAAGGTCACTCAAGAAGTTATTCTAATCAAGGAGGTTATGGGAGCTCAAGTGGAGGAAATGTACCCCAACAGAGGGTTGATGATATGTTTCAACAAATAATGCAACAACAACAAGCTTGGCAACAACAAACACAACAACAACAACAAGCTTGGCAACAATAACAACAAGGTTGGCAACAAAACATTGAGAGGCAAATAGGGCAATTGGCGAGTGGGATCAATCACAATCAAGCTCAAGGATCAAATCAACTTCCTTCCCAAACTGTTCCTAATCCCAAAGGGAATGTGAGTGCTATATATTTGAGGAGTGGGAAGGTCACCTCATCTCCAAAGAGTCCAAGAGCAGAATTTTCAGGAGACCGGACAGCTTCTCCAATTCCGGCCCAAAACAGCAATGAAATGAGTTCAAATTCAGCTGATTCCACCCCTAGCCCGTTCCCAACTCAGTCCTCGAGCAACCCTCCAAATTTGGTGGCAAACGGAGAAGAAATCAGTGGCGAGAAGCAAAGGACAGCAGCTACTTCGCAGGAGACAGCAGGGCAGAATTCAGCCTCTCCACTTCCGGCCAAAGTTGATGATTTTAGGGTTCCGTTGCCTTTTCCACAGGGGAGAACTCCAACCAAAAGACAAGGGGAGAAGGAGAAGGCTAAGGAATTTAATGAACTAGTGGAGCTTTTCAGCAAAGTGGAGATCAATATACCTTTGTTGACCATGATCAAAAGAATTCCAAAGTATGCTAAGTTTTTGAAGGATCTTTGTGTTAACAAAAGGAAGCTTAAGGAAAATGAATTGGTCAGCATTGGAAAAAATGTTTCTTCGCTTATCCATGCCCTACCTCAAAAATGTGAAGATCCTGGGATGTTTACTGTTTCTTGTGAGATTGGGAGCACCATATTTCACGATGCTATGTTAGATTTAGGAGCTTCTATAAATGTGATGCCCAGGTCAGTCTTTCAGATGCTCGGCATAGGCCCTTTACAGCCCACTGGCGTGATGATACAGCTAGCAGACAGGAGCCAGACACGCCCAGCAGGTATGATTGAAGATGTTTTGGTGAAGGTAAAGGAGCTGATATTTCCTGCTGATTTCTATATTTTGGATATGGAGGGAGATTATTTGGCACACCGTTCTCCATTGATTTTAGGCAGACCGTTTCTGAAGACGGCCAGAACAAAAATCGATGTATATGCCGGTACACTTTCTATGGAGATTGGAGATACGGTTATTCAGTTTTGCCTCTTCGATGCTATGAAGCAACCGAGAGAGGATCACTCCATCAGGAGCATGGATCTTATTGAGAAGCTGGAACAGACAGAGATAGAGGCTGAGGGATTTCCAGAGGATTTTTTTAGAGAAGCTATTCATTCAGAGGAGGCTGAGAGAGTATTTACTGCTGAGACTGAGGAATTTTCAGAAGACATTTCAGACACATTTACAGCTGGAGAGATTATTCTAGGTGTAGGGGATTGCACAGAGCCCCAAGGATCACCTATTTCTGTTGAGATTCAAAGTGTAGGGGATTGCACAGAGCCCCAAGAATCACTTATACCAGTCGAGCACCTACTAGAACTTGAACCTGATACGGACTCTATACTTGACCAGGAGGGAGCTATGGACACATCTATCATTGTGGAACCTCCAGGTATTTTTCAGCGCGATCAGGTAAGTATTTCTTTTATTTTTTTGGATACATCAAGAGGGGCACCAAAAGTTGATTTTATTGGCTGCGATACATTTCTTGATTTGTCATGCGTGGGGAATAATTGGGAAAATTTCATTGGAACATCCAAAATAGATTTCATTGATTATGATAAGTGTCTTGATACATCTTGGGTAGGTATTCATTGTGAAAATTTTTTTGAGCTGCCTAAAATTGATTTTATTGGATGTGATACATTTTTTGATACATTGTATGCAAAGACTGATATAATTTTATTTCCTTCGTACCCTGCACGCTCTAGAGGGGTAGTACATTGTTTTGCAGGGTCCAGAAGACTGCTGAAGTGGGAGCGTCATTTGAACAGACTGAAACCTCCTGAAATGTGTCCCAAAAAGAATAAAGAGGGAGTAGATTTTACTTTAATTCAAAACACTCTACCTCTTACATGGGTCTTGTATTTAAATAATCTTCGTCCACCTGAACAGGTTGCAGTTAAATCCAAGTGTGGGGGAGCGATGCACAGTGAAGTGGAACAAATGGAAGAAGCTCTTTCGCACACCCTGACTCCTCCACTACCACGGTGGAGGCTTTTTCTTGACAGACTCCGACCGCCAAAAATAAAAGGGAGTTTGATTTTTGTTGCCTTTTCCTTTATTGCATGTTTTCACTCTTAAAATGAGTTCTTGTTAATAAATAAGTGAGTAGAGTAACATGACATGAATAAAATCATTGTAAATACCATGTCTTGTGTTTTAGCACTTTTTCTTGCATGATTAGGAATAAATATATCCCTCTAGGTTATCTTCATGTCATTTTAGAGTCTTTTGAAAATAAATTAAATTTGGTTGTCAAAACTTAGGATTTGAGTTCATGGATGAAATCTTGGATACTTGAGTACGATTTTGCTTTAGATTCTTAATTGAGGATTTGAGATGGATTATTTTTACCTAGTGAGATTAGCCTTATTTTGTGATACACATATGTTATTGTATTCTAGAACTTGCTTAGGTTCTTTCAAAATCATATTTCAATGGTTGGATCACATCTATATGGACTAATCATTTTATTCACCTTTCCACATCTATTTGTCTATTCTATTCTAGTTGTCTTTCCTTATTGCTAATCTTAACCCTAATTTTTCTATGGATTTGTTTGCTTGGGATGTTTTTCTTGATGCTATTTTGCCCGAGACGGACAAAGAATTAAGTGTGGGGGAGTGATTGGTGATTTGGAAGCAATTTTCATCAATGATGCAGTTCAACTCGAATTTTTTTTTTTCATGTGCCAAAGATGAGTTTGAGTGATGTTTGGTGTCAAAAATGAGCAAAAGGATGGAAGCAAATGGAGGGCATCTAGATTCTTGATTACAATTTGGAGATCCAAGAAATGTTTGTGCCAAGGATTCGGCTGAAGCATTGCAAGAAGAAAAAAAAAGAGAAAATCAGAGAAAAGAACTTGTGTGCCAAGGTCTAAGTGGCATGCAACCATCAAATTGAAGCCAAATCCTATGCCAAGGTTTTAAAATGGAATGGAATACCACTCGATACCTTCTAGATGCAAACTGATCTGAATGAATTATAAAGTTGAAGAATCTGGTATGTTTTAGCTAAGAACAAATGCAGAAATCAGCAAGATCTGGTATGCAAGGCTGAACACAAGCTGAAAGCAAACAAAAGTTACAAATTGTTTTGCATCCGAAATTAACATGACCTTTTTGGGCAGTTTGTATCAAGATGAGCTGGATTTAATTTTCAAGACTGTAAACTCTAAATGAAGGCTGAATTGAAGACTGAACAAAGCTAAAAAGAAGCTGAAAAAGATGATCCATTTGATGCTACTGCTGTAAAGAAATCAGATAATTGAAAGGCTGAGCACAAACTGAGAGCAAGCAAAAGAGGAAGAACAGCAATTGTTGCTGCCGAGTGCTCCATCTGGGAGTTACTGAGTGATACAAGCAAAGTGTGAATGCAAGCGGAATTCAAAAATGGAAATGAAGCTGAATTGAAGACTGAAAAGTTGCTGAAAATGCCCAAATCTGAGCTGCAATGCATCATAAGCATATAATCTGAATTTGGAGAAGCTGCTGAGCAAGATATTGAGTACAAATTGTATCTGAAGTTGAAGGTGCACATTCAACTTCAGATCTGAGATTGAAGCCGTGGATGCTAGAAGCTGATAAGAAGAGAAAGAAATGGAAAATGCAGTTAAGGCAAGTTTCGGTTCACAAGTTTCAGCTGACATGTTTCAATTATCAAAGTAGTTTTGTGCCAACTTGCGAATCACTGACCAGTTGATGGAGATCAGGGAGTTAGTCAGCCTGATGATAGAAAAATCTGTGCTAAAGTAAAGGAGAAAGTAGCACGCAAGTGGAAAATTGGAGTAGGAAGTTTGGAAGTCAATTAAAATCAGAAACAATCTGCACAAACTGAATTTACAGCTGATTGAAGTCTGAATTTGCAACTGATTGCAGTTGAAATCTGTATTAGATTGCATCAAACAAAAATTACAGATCGGGAACATCATATTAAGGTCTGATTTGAATCTAAGTTCAAGTACATAATCAGTGCAGAAATAATCTGAATTGAAGCAAGGGGGAGCTATTGTCTGCCGAGACTTGAGTTTGAAGTTGCTGAATTCTGAAGCAGGAAATACTGAGCTGACTGCAAGGAGAGCTGCTGCGGGCAGTTAACAAATTTAAGAAAGAATTCTGAGATTGATCTGAACCCAATCTGAGCTGGAAATCTAATTCACTGATCAGAAGTTGAATGAAATCTGAGTGAATTCTGAATTAAGGAAGAATTGCAGCCTGTAAATTCTGAAATCAATGAATCTTAGATGCTAACTGTTGTAGAGCAAAAGAAGAGTGGCAAGTTCTGAAAGTAGTTGCGAGAAGTGGAATTTGAAACATGAAAATAGAAAAAAATTTGCAGCTAAAGAAAAAAAAATGGAAACTAAAAACAGCAACTAGTTACTCCTTTGAAGCTCACGGCAATTTGGAGTGAAGCTACTCTGATGAGAATTCGAATGCTGTGGAGCTGAGATTGAAATACAGAAATCTGTACCAAAACAGAAGGAAAAAGAAAATTAAGGAAGTGTGCAAATTTATAAAGGATTTGTATCAAAATGAGTTGCAAGAGTAGTTAAGTGAGGGTTGTAAGTGGAGCATTTATGTCAATTGATGTTTTAAGTTCTCTGATGCAACACTGATTCGAAATGCTCCATGAGAAGAATTCAGAGCAGAAAAGGAAAAACAAAAAGGGAAGAAAAACAGTTTGAGAAAATGAGAAAAGAAAAGAAGAAGCAAGTTGGCACATTTTTGAAATTTTGGCACCATGGAATCATTGAAGTTTCTCTCATCCAAATTAAAAGCTTTGCTCCACTACAAGTCTGACCTTGCTAGAGGATAAAAGAAAAGAAAAGAAAATCAGTAAATAGAAGAGAAAGAAGCACAAATGGCACGCAAGATAGACAATTGGCACAAAGGGTCTAGTGAGGGGTTTTTATTGAATTTTTGAAGTGCAAGGCAAGAGTTTACTCCAGGACACTTTTGAATTCACTAGGAGACTGATAAAAGAGCAAAGTTCATTGGAAACATTCGCAAGCACTCAAGTCTTCCACTATACTAATTCTTCCACTTCCTTAGTTTTTAATTCACTCCTTACCATTTTCTGTGTCTTTCTTTGTTTTTATAGATGTTGATCCTAATCATGATAAATGGTAGAGAGTAGATAATAAGCAAGCCTATGATAGTGCAAGAAGCATGTGTGTTTGAGTGAGCTCCACTTCCATCATCAACTTAGAATTTAAGGAGAGAGCCACCACTATTTTCCTTGAAAGGCTAGAGATTTAAATTCATCTCAATGACTCATGATAGATGAAAAGGCCAAGTTGTTGATTTAAGGACAAGATAGTAATCCACAGAGCTTAGATTTATGAGAATTGGCAACCCTAGGTAATTTCTTTTCAATTGTTTCTAATTATGCTTAAGAAAGCCTAAGGGATACTTAGTTAGTGTTTTCGCGAGACGCTCAAGCTTAAGTGTGGGGGAGTTGATAAGCACCATTTTATTGATTATTTGAGCTGCTAAAATCCATGTTTGATCTATATTTTTGTTGTCAAAATTGTGAAATTACCCTAGGTTTTAGAACTTACCTTTATTTTGGACTTAATTGCAAATATGCAAATTTTTGGATTATTTTGGCCACTAATTCTTGATCTATTTTTGTAGGCATCAAGGTTCAAGGATCTAGGGCATATTGGGTCAAACTCGAGTCGGAAGTGACCCGGATCAGATTATCAAGATCACGATTAAATCTGGGCCGTTCGATTCGAAAGCGGCTAGATCTGAGCCATCCGGGATGATCTGAAGCCATCCGAGCTAGGCTAGGGTTGATCAAGCATCCTGATCAAGATCTGAAGGTTTCATCACAATCAGAGCTCAATCAACCGTTGGATCAAGCTTGGAGGGCTCTAGAATGTCCATTAAAGGATTAGGGTGATCTGGACCATCCGTTGCACATCTGGAGGATCCGAGCTGACACATGGCAGATCCTAACCCCAGATCACCATCATAAAAGTTTGGCTCCAATCAGAGCAAGATCAGCCGTTGGATCTCCTCCGATCAATCTGAGCCGTCCAACTCTAATTACTTAAGGAAATTTTTGCCGCAGCCAAGCTTCGTCGCGTCTCCGCCGTTTCTTCGTCTTCTTCGTTTGTTCATCAAGTTTTCAGCAATTTCTCCATCAAAGAGGCGCGGCCACTCGATCCTTCAGTAGAACAAGTGTTAGGTCAGTGGGGAGAGCTCACTGAGATGTTTCCAGCTTGAATCTCGCCCAAGACAGAGCTTTTGTGAGGTCTCCGGAGTTCTGTCAATCGATTTCATCAATTTCAGTTGTGTACCATCTTCATTGCATCCGAGCTAGCTGGAGGGGTTCCCTGGAAGGCTCGGAGCGTTCCCAAATCATTGTCGCAATCCGCCACAGTGAGGTTGAATGAAATCGATTGCTATTTTCAGTTTGAGCATGGTTCGAATGGTTTTGATCGCAGAGACAGATTTTCCACTGATTTGCTGAGCTTGCGGGTTCGAGGCTCACCCTTGCGTGACGAACAAGGAGCACTTGAGCTTGAGAAGGATTGGGGTTTAGTTTAATTAGCAAATTTTCGTTTGTAGCTGTAAATTTCGTTTCTGCTGTAATTTAGTTACTGTTTTTGAATTTCAGAATTAGTTAACTTCGATTCTTAATGGTTTCTGCTTAATCTAGCTTTAATCCTTCTAGTTAAATAGTTTAGGACCCTATCTAGTGGATAGTTGTGTTTGATTTCAGTAAATTTTAGTTCAAATTTGTTGCGTGCCATTTCCTTGTGTGTGCCAAGTCATTTCTGAACTTTTCAGCTTAAGTTCTGATTTTTATATCTTCTTTCAAATTCGATTCTTGTTTAGCTCATTCCCTGCAATTGAAGACAACATTTAGTTCCTAATTCAATTGATTTGAGTTGTTTAGCAAGTTAGATTTATTTCTGCAGTTAAGTATAGCTTGTTTTGCATTGATTCTGTTTCGGCCATTTGATTTCTGATAACTCGATTTCCATTACTTCTGTTTAATTCATTTCTGCTATGCCATTTCTGCGTGCCAAGTCTCATTTATGAAATGGTATCAGTGAAGATTACATTGGAACTTGATTGCATGTGAAATCAGTCTACTTGTATGATAATTTTGCATCCAAATCTCTGCGGCATCACCATTTCTGAATCTGAGTGGCATTTTCTGCAACTCTTGGTTTGTAATGCATTCAGTTTGTAACTGAATTTGATTTTCTGAATCGGAATTGAACACTAGCTCAGAGCACTAGTCCCAGCTTGCTTTGCCTGATCTGTAATCGACTTGTTTTTAACATTCCAGCACTTGAATTCTGCATTCGGCAGAAGTAAGTATGGGCTGCAATGTTTCAATCTATTAATTCTGAAATTGTATCAAGTGATGCCTATTCTTGTGAATCTTAGTTGAATCTTGGATTGTAGCATTCTAGTTTGGTTTTTGTGTCTGATTTTGTGTCAAATTCGTGGCTGCATACTTGCCATCCTGTTTCTGAAATTCTGCTGCAGATTTCTGAATTTGCTCAGCTTTCAATTCATTGGCAGTTTTGGGTTTGCTAAGTTGTTTGCTTTTTAGTATCAAGCTGAGTTTTGGGCATAAATCTTGTATCATTTGGTTGGTTTTGATTTACAAATCCTGAAGTTGAAACAAGGTGTGATGTGCCATTGCATTTTTGTATTAGTTTGAAGTCTAAAGGTTGCAAGTTGCATTAATTGGTTAAAGTATCACTTGGTCAAGCTATTAATAGCCATCACATTGTTTATTTATTGCATTCCCGTTTTTAATTGCAACCCAAACCCAGATTTACATTCGAAACCCGAAAACACAAACGACACCTAAATACAAGCGCGAATCGAACAACGTCAACTAGCCCCGAGAAAAATACGACCTGTGGCCCCTATTTTACATTTTCATACTTTTGATTGTAAAAGGGTTTCCAGCATTTCATTCATTTATAAATTCTAAATTCTGATGGTCCCAACTTTCGTGACAATTTAAACTAGTAGATTCGGGACCGTCATGGGGTGTTTGGCAAAGGTCGAAGTACCCAAGCTAAAGCAAGTAAAGATCGAATCTAAAACGTTCGATGCGATATTTGTCAGATATCCCCATAATAGTAATGCATATCATTTCATAGTTCACAAGTCAGACATTCTTGATATTCATGTGGGAGCAACTATAGAATCTCAGAATGTAGTATTCTTTGAAAACGTATTCCCAAATAAGAAGGGAAACGTTCAAAGTGATTGCAACGGAAATTCTAACAAACAAGACATTTCTGAACTTAGTTGTCGTAAGAGGACTATTGACGATCAAAGCTCAGAGCCACGTTAGAGCAAACGGGCTAGAGTTGAGAAATCGTTCAGGCCGGACTTCATGACTTTTATGTCAGAAATGGACCCAAGAACATTAAGCGAAGCTCTCTCTAGTTCCGACGTCCCATTGTGGAAAGAGGTTGTCAATAATGAAATCGAGTCCATCATGAATACTCATACTTGGGAATTAGTGGACCTTCCTTCTGGTACTAAACCATCAGGTTGTAAGTGGATACTAAAACGCAAGTATAAAGATTATGGATCGATTGACAAGTATAAAGCCAGACTTGTAGCCAAAGGGTTTAAGCAAAAGGAAGTCCTTGACTACTTCGATACCTACTCACCTGTGACAAGGATTATATCCATACAAGTGCTGATAGTCATCGCAACACTGTGTGACCTTGAAATACATCAAATAGATATTAAGACTGTGTTCTTAAATGATGAGTTGGGAGAAAAAATCTATATGGAGCAACCCAAGGGGTTCGTAGCTTCAGGAAAAGAGGAAAAGGTATGTCGACTTGTTAAGTCGTTATATGAACTTAAACAAGCGTCTAAACAATGACATGAAAATTTTGACAAAGTAATGTTGTCAAACAAATTCAAAATAAATGAGAGTGACAAATGCATTTATGTCAAAACCACACATAAAGGTCATGTAGTCGTCTGTGTATATGTAGACGACATGCTTATAATGAGTAGTAATCATGAGATAATCATGAGTACAAAGAGAATGTTAACCAACAATTTCGATATGAAAGATATGGGTCGAGCAGATGTTATATTGAGAATTAAAATTCTCAGGACATTTGATGGGATAGTTCTGACACAATCCCACTATGTAGAGTTGGTATTGAAAAAGTTCAATACGTATGATCTATCTACAGTTAAAACACCTATAGATCTAAGTCAACATTTAGCGAAAAACCATGGTGAGCCCATATCATAATTAGAATATTCTTGGATAATAGGCAGTTTGATGTATCTCACAAACTGCACACATCCCGATATTGCCTGTGCGACCAACAAGCTGAGTGGTTTTACGAGTTATCCAAACGACACCTATTGGAAAGCACTGATGCAAGTTCTTAGATATTTGAAATATAATATGAACTACGAATTATATTACAGAAGATATCCCGCTATCTTAGAGGGATACTGTGATGCTAATTGGATATCAGATACAAAAGACTCCAAATCCACTAGTAGATACATTCACGATCGGTGGATGAGTGGTATCTTGGAAGTCCATTAAGCAAACGTGCATTGCTCGATCAACTATGAAATCCGAGTTTATAACACTAGAAAAAGTAGTAGAAGAAGCTGAATGACTACGAAACTTCTTAGAAGATATTCCGAGTTGAACGAAACCTGTGCCCGCCGTACTTATATATTGTGATAGTCAATCAGCGATTAGAAGGGCACAAAGTAGTATGTATAATGGTAAGTCATGACATATACGTCGTAGATACAATACCATTAGGTAGTTGATCTCAAATGGAGTGATTGCAATCGAATATGTTAAGTCCAAAATTAATTTGGCAGATCCTCTTACGAACAGGCTAAGTCGAGATCAAGTATATTGTTCATCGAGAGGAATGAGATTAAAAATCTACAACTGAAACGACTGTAGCGGTAACCCAACCTTGTTGACTGGAGATCCCAAGATCTTGGTTCAATGGGACAATAAAGTTACAGAAGTTGTGTTACAGCACACGAGATATATTATCTCTATCCCAATCCTAGGATGAATATGTGTTGCCCTACCACATGTAGTGAGGTTAAGATTATGCTTTTAATGACTTCTATACCTTTATAAGGTGAAGTATGGTAGGATACTCTTGATAAAAATGTCACCTATGTGAGTGTGAAGATAGGCCGATTCAATGAAACACTTATGAATCCAAGATGGTGACCATGGCTAAAATGGAACCAACCATGATAACCAAAAATAGGTGAGATAAGTTCCTGTGTGGGTGTTATTATTTTAGTATACACAAACAGCTGAACAATTCAACACATCACGTTCGCTGCGTAACCTAGTATGCTCGATAGCATTCCACTACGGAACGTTCAAAGTCACAAGCTACCTCTCCCGATGCATTGACTTATCGATTGGACTCTTGTAAAGTGTCAGCTGGCATACATGCATTAATTTCCATTCATGTGGGAGATTGTTGGATATTTGGTTCTTAAAAAGACCAAATACGATTTTGTAAAGGAAAATCGAGGTGTTATTAATCGATAAAAGTCAGAATTGATTTCAAAAACGAAATCTACGTTTCACGTAGATGAATCTAGATTATTAATTTGTTTAAAATCGATTACGGATGAATGAAAAATTAATTATTTAAAGGTTAATTCAAAATTGATATAAAATGAAGTAGATGAAGAATATTCTCATATCTGAAATTTCCAAAAGTATTTATTTTCTTATATGTGTTCTTGTGTTAATGGAGTTAAAAAAAACATAGGTGTTCTCTTCTCACAGACAAGCAAGTGCTTGCACCTACGAGCCTACCACATGCGCACGCACGCAATGGGCGCTTTATTGACGCACTTGATATTTCGCACCATCGCGAAGAGTATTGGGGCTTGATCACGGCAAATGATGCAGCTTACAAAATAATAAAAGAGAAGGGACTTGACATTCTGCATTTAGAATACTTTGGAAGATATTGATAATTACGTTTGAATAAAAAAATTAAATGGCTCATTTTAAAATGGAAATCTTCAAAAATATTATTAATCTCGTATTTTTATTTGATTGATCCTTAATTACGTATAAATATTATTAGTAACAATATTATTAATTTATTACTATATAGAATTTTTTATTAATTTACTATATATACATTCTCTATATATTTGGAAAGTTCATGAGTTACGTATTCTATTGGTAGTCTGGTACCAAAAATTTCGAAGTAATATTGCGACTTTGAGATAGGTCCTTATTTAACATCGAAGCTACAAGCAAACTTGCTCGCCATTGCTGTCTATCGATCGCCGTGCAATACGAGACAGCGATTTGTAAAAAGATTGAATTCGATTTCAGTCCTAAATCAAGAATTCAGAGACTATTTGAGGGGAGTAAATTTTTTATGATAATTATTTTTATCATTTAATATGCAACTCCCAAATTTAAAATTCTAGATCAGCCCTAGACCGATGAATCTGGCCCAAAAAATTAATTGATGTTACTCAGTGTTCTGAAAATCAGATCGGACTGGCCGGCCGGGCCGGTTAAATCGGGAACCGGTTAGATTTTTGATCCGAGTTGACTCTGAAAATCGACTACTCAAGAACCAGGTGTGAACCGTTCTGAATCGCGCGAGAACCGGTGAACCGGACAAACCAGAAAAATCAGACAAAACCACTTGGTTCAATTTATTTGTCATTTTTTGATTTTTTTTTCCCCCTTTTGCAGTTATGTTTTCTAACTGAAAAATAAAAATTAAAAAATAAAATGGTAAAACCCTAGTTTGCTTTCACCCAAAGTCTCCAACGAATAAACTTGTTATTTGCTTGAATCTAATAGTTTTAAACTTGAATTTTTCATTGAAACTAACTCTTTTTTTAGAAAACTATGTTGAGTTGCTGACAAAAGCATATCACATGCTCGACCTAGTTAATTCAATTTTGAAGAAAATAATTGGTTAAGTTGTTAGTTTCATATATTTATATAAATACATATTTTATTATATACCGGTTATATCCCGGTTGGACCCTGGTTAAACCGGTTGAACCTCTAAACTTCTGAACCCTTGCCCCAACCGATTCGATATCCGGTTCGATTTTCAAAACCTTGATGTTACTAGACTTAATCCTCAAGCTCCGAGAAATAAAGGCGATTGGTGCCCAAACAAGGGAAGGGACTCAAAATTGGGAGGTAAGAATCAGATTTAGAATGATACAGTACTTGACCTTACAGTTTAGGTTATATTTAGTTATGTGTAATGTAATTAAGTTTGTAATATAATTAAATTAATCTAGATTATTTATTGTTAGTCTGGTAATCCAGATTATAAAATTTTATTAGCTATCTTGTAATATAATCTTAATTATATTATAATATAGATTATTCTTTATCAAACATAATCTTAATGTTTGGGAAGTAGATCCGGAGTCAAATGACACTAGATTTTATAGACCAAGGAAATGGGCTCGGGGTCAAACGGCCGGCCCCGACAATTAAACAAAACATCGGGGTTCAAGTTTTGAAAGGAGGCCAGGTGAAATAACAACAGCCAATTAATTAACATTAACGAAGCATTATCAAGAGAGACGATCATAGTAGATAAACGGAAAAATAATAATGATGATTGATGACCATTGTAAGAAGAGAATATTAATGTCATTTGCAACAAGAAGACTATGATTATTAAAATAAAAGGCATGCGAATATCCTTATAAAATCCTCCCTTTCATTCCACTGTTTTCTTTTCTCTTTCTTTCAAAATCTTACTAATTTCTATTCTCTTTCTTTCAAAATCTTATTTATTAAATTCTAAATGATTTTTTATAATATCAATATATCACATCAATAATATGAAAATATCTCCAATAATTAAAACTTTAAATAGATTTTTTTATAATCCAATTCATAAGATGAGTTACATGAATTCATATGTATTACATCAATTATTTCAAGATAAAAAATATATATTTGAATTTCCACTATTATTCTTAAATTATAAATCTCAAATTACACTTATATAATAATATTAAAAAAAATTATCCAATTTATTTAATTTTACAAAGCTTCCGTAAATATGATATTGGAGATGTCTTTAAGCAGTTAAATTTTGCCGTATCAATTAGAAATTTGTGACAATTTTAATAGATATTTAGAAGAATATGCACATGCATTTTCATGGGATGAATTG
The DNA here is from genome assembly GCA_024364735.1 of Boesenbergia rotunda. Lineage (NCBI taxonomy): Eukaryota > Viridiplantae > Streptophyta > Magnoliopsida > Zingiberales > Zingiberaceae > Boesenbergia > Boesenbergia rotunda. The sequence continues at coordinate 652,172 of JAGFNQ010000164.1, forward strand.
ATGGTTAATATGTGAGTATTGTCAATATAAAATTTGAAGATCAAAATCTGATAAAGTCGGTGTGTTCACTCTCTTCATGCACTAGCCATAGTATCCGGACTAGTATCCTCCATGATTTATCTCATCCGTGTTAATCCTGATACGGATTGACGGAAGAATTAAGAGCGAATGAATCGCCTTTGCCAACATAGAAGAACATGCACGTGCGGATTTAACTCCCACTTTATTCAATGGTAGAGAGTTTCGTCAAATGAGTTTTAAAACAGGGCACACGCCATTGCTTACTTAACTAACCGTGCAAACTGAGCCCGGCAATAAATTAGTCGGCCGTTGCTCGTCGAAGAAGAAGATGATGATCGAATCGCCCTCGCATGATTTCGTCATACACACGTCATCCATGACATCCACCGCGCGTCCCTTCGAATGCATCAATGCATCACATATATAGTAAAAAACCCTTTCGATACATTTGACCGATAACAACTTAATCGAACCGAGCGGAGTCTTATCCGAAACAAAAAAAGAATATTCCCTAAAATGTTCCAAGACGTGACGTGGCGAACAGTGGACCTATCAGATCTACGTACTCGCGAAGTCATTCCTTAATTTCCTCCCGATCGCGTCGGTTCGGTTGCTTTTACTTTTGACCCAACGTGCCTAATTTTGACCAACAATTCGTCACGTTTCGACGCGTTCTCCGTTCCTATCCGAAACGGAAACCCCTCGCGCACGCATGCCGAATCCAGAGGCCTCGCCACGTTTCGGGATTGTTGACCGCCAGCGAGGGAATCCGAAGCGGCGCTGTGCCGCGTCGCCGCCTTCCGCTATGATCACTCGCCGCACGAGCGACGCCCTCGCGGACCGAGACCGAGAATGGGCGCCCATCCAAAAATGTTTACCTAAGCCGTGACGGCAGCAATGCCGTCTTTGCGCTTGCGGCCGTCCACGTTTCGCGGATCTGATGCCGGATATCCGCCACGACAGCGTCGCGGTCAACGAGGGATGCTCGTCGCCGTGCGCACGCGTGCGGCCTTGGAAGACCCCCTAACTGACGTCCACGTGGCGAGTGGGACGTCTAGCGACTCAGCTCCTCTGCTTTAAAAAGCAGAGGAGGTCGAGGAGGAAACTCGACGACGGCGACGAAGGAGGAAGAGGAAGAGGAAGAAGAAGAAAAAAGTGAGAAGAATGAGCGGTGCAGATTTATCGCTACCACCTGGATTCCGGTTCCATCCCACCGACGAGGAGCTGGTGACGCACTACCTCTGCCGGCGATGCGCCGGGCTGCCCATCGATGTGCCCATCATCGCAGAGCTGGACCTCTATAAGTTCGACCCGTGGCAGCTTCCGGGTATGGCGAAGTACGGGGAGAAGGAGTGGTACTTCTTCTCGCCGCGGGAACGGAAGTATCCGAACGGGTCGCGGCCTAACCGGGCTGCCAGGTCGGGATACTGGAAGGCGACGGGGACCGACAAACCTGTGGGGCCGCGGCCGGTGGCGATCAAGAAGGCGCTAGTGTTCTACACCGGGAAGGCGCCAAAGGGAGTGAAGACGGATTGGATCATGCACGAGTACCGCCTCGCTCACGTTGACCGCTCCGCCCCCAAGAAGAAGCGCTCCCTTCGGGTTCGCATATCACCCTAAATAAATTGAAGATTTTGATCAAATTCGAGTGTTCGACTACAAAATGATCTCATTTGAGTGCGTTTAATTGTACAGTTGGACGATTGGGTGCTTTGCCGTATCTATCACAAGAAAGGGGAGGCAATCCCGGGACGGAGGAGCTCGGCGGTGGAACCGAAGCGAGAGGCTCCAGTGGCGGAGGCGGCGACCGACTTTGTGTATCTGGACGACGCGACGGAGTCACTGCCGCGGCTGGTGGGGGAGTGCTCGAGCGTGTCGGAGCATGCGGCGGAGTGGAAGTGCGAGCGGGAGGTGCAGAGCCTGCCACGGTGGGGCGAGTCGGACTGGGAGAAAGCACTCGGCTTTGGAGCTAATTACGAGTATGGGAATTCCCTGCTGCTCCAAGAAGACGACATTTTCTCCTACTTGCGGAATCCCTTCTAATTCATCTGGATACGCCACGCGTGCTGTCGGCCGGCGTACCCCTGCAGCGGCGGGACCGTCGGAGTTGGATGGCAGATGGAGGTCCGGCGGACGTGATGAAACCATTGACGTCGAGATAATAGAAAGATTGACATAAACCGTACGTCGAAACGGGTGTGGGGTGGTTGAGATAAGAAATTAGGGCCTTGCAAAACAGTTTACTGATGTACATTTATTTGGCCGTCAGTGGTCATTGCCTTTTGGTTTAAATATTAAATGCAATGATAGAAGTTTGCCAATAACTTGTTTTATTTTTGGTCTACAGAATAGTGTATTGCCTATTTTTTTTTGACATAAAAAACTTGCTTCAGATGACTGGTGATGATTGGCTGACAGTACGACACATATGAAATAGTGTGATCCGTGCAAGCAAGAGCTTAACTTGATGTTTAAGAAAAAGTTAACCCGAGGACAAACTTTTGAGGACAACGAAGCAGGACACATAAGGCCGATGTAATACCCTAAATACCAGGATACTGTCTGTCTGAACGATACGATCCAAAGCAACAGTGCTGCTGCCTTTTGCTATCCTTAACGAAAGACAACCTTGGCACTGTTCTTGTGAGTGTTCTTGGATCAGAAACACGTGTTAATTACAGAATAATTGATCTGTACACGCTTGGAGAATCCTCTCATCTTCATGAACCAGAGCAAGCAAAACTGCATAGATGTGAGGACACAGCTGCTCACACTAACTACCCCGCCTTATGGAGTTTTGACTTCATATAAACTTTTACAGCCTTCTCGTACTTGTTACGGAACTTGCCAAATATGAATTCCAAAATAATGAGACCTCTGGGCCTTGCATACTTTCTGAGAATCATACAAGATGCAGGATTATCGACTCAGAATTTGGCTGATATTACTGCTGAATGAAAGAGCCGTATTTTTTTGTATCCCCGACCTTGTTCACATGCCATCACCAGATGTCCTATTGGACCATACAATCTCAATTTCAAGTGTTCGCGAAGATCCATCCCTGTTACCGTCGTGATTGAGACTGAACAATCCACTGTACACTCCTTCAGTAACAACCTTGTCTATCTGAATAGTGACCCTCCCAAGGGTATTCTTTAGGATACAAGTATGTTAAAAGAGAATTATGTGCAATCAAACTAAAACATAGAAGAAAATTCATAAACATTTACCTTTCCAAACGTGCTTTTGCTTTTGCAAACTATAAAAAGTTTCTGTCCTTTGGGAGGAACATCAAATGCCCAGGTAAAAGCTTCCTTCCATTCTGGGCATGCACTATGGCCCACCACCTAAATGTTTATTTGAAAATTCATTGAAAATATGAATGAAGGAAAAAAGAAACACAGTAATCACCAGTTACTTCTAAAACTTTTCTTAGTCAATGATGTGATATTACCTTGGTCTCTCTTGGAGGTCCATTTCCTATTTTAAGCTGACAGAAAGCATTTGGACTCCCCATTGTTTGCTTCAAGTTGTTCCCGCGTTTGATGACCACTGTCAAGCGCCCTGGTAGGCAATTCAGTAAGCTTTCTGCCCTTTCCTGAAAACTAGGCGGGCAAGTTTTCATCAACATTTGCAACATAGGTATAGCTTCAGCAGCAATCAAGGCTTGTGCTTTTGCAATATCTTCATTCATCTGTGGCCATGATTCCTTTAACAAGCAAAGAGTATCTAAGACCGACTCCTGAGCAGCCTCATTTCCCCTCAGTGCACCGACTAAATGTGGGATGCATAGTGTGGCTGCTTCTGACATGCGGATCTTCTTGAAGTTGCTAAATATCACATATATGGTTCTCAGAACTTCTTCGTTGTTAGTTGCAGAGGACCACAATTCTTTCTCCAAAGCAGCTGTACAAAGAACAATTGTCACAGGTCAAACAGCAGAAGAAGAAAAAACAAAATAAAAGATTTAGAATTGACAAAAATCATTACGAGGGCATAGCCTAACTCGTTCCAAGTTATTTATTCTGCACATTGTGTGACACCCTTACCACCAGAACAAATCCATGGCAAGATCAGGGAAATCATCCTATCTGATTGACCTCTTGATGATGTACCTAAGATACTAATTGTTGGACCTTATTGACCTTGTGAAAGTAGACACGGAAAATAAGGAAGAAAAAAAAGTTTATCATTATATTCCATTGATTCGGATGGATAGAGAGAGTATAAGAGATAAAGGGAAGAGAAAATGAGGAAAAAGGGAAGGATGACTGATTCATTATGTCATTTACTTTAAGGAAATGAGCAGACAGAAAGAGACCAAAAAATTTTAAATAAAATAGTCAAACTGATCATTGACTCGATTGCACATTGCTGATGGGTCAGCAGGTTCAATTGCTGTTTACCAGGTAGTCAATCAACTGGTCAGTGATTCTACAGATGATAATTGCCGACCAGTCTTGTTAACTGGTACACACACTTGCATCTTTCTCTCCTTTACCATTTTGGAATTTGAAGGAAATGAAAGAGAAACTAGTATGACTTCCAAATAAACAAGTTGGTAAAATTCCTTTGCTTCCTTCCCCTTGCACCTGCTTAAGTCCTGTAGACAATTAACGATATAAGCCTCAAAATTTTGAGAATCTTGGTGGCTTGAAATAAATCAAGTTTGATAATGAAGTTATTTAATTTCTGAAATTGTCAAGTGGTGTTTGGTCGGCCTTTGCTTAGCCCATGTGCTAGAGCAGGAAGGTGTTGGGCATTGCCTAATAGCTGAAGTACCAAGGGAGGGCCACACAACAACTAACCCTAAATTAATCATATTGAATTTTAACCCAAAGTGAATTTTCCAATCATGAATATCAATCTAAGAAAAATTGCTCCATGTTAATTTTAAATAAATAGGATAACATAGTCCGATGCATAAACTGTCACATGCCTATTTTTAGATAAATTTTATTTATTGGTAGAGGCTATATACAAGCAAGTCGTAATCATAATTTGATACTGACTAAGATACCTTAATTCTAATTCAACATTGGGTATTATGGTTGAGTCTTATACATACAATTCTCTTGTTGGATAAACTCTCTTTTACTTTCAATTCATTGTCAAAGAAGGCCAAGCCTAGGCTAAATTTCTACGATTTCCACTATTCAGGGGAGGACACAGGTAACACAGTGGCACAGACTCCCATAGACCACCAGCATCTTCAGTTTGAAGGGGAGTTACAGAACAAGAATACACTCTTTTGAAGCACATATCAAGCTAACTTTAACATTCACTGTCAAAGCACTCAATTGCCTACAATTTTCCTGCTTCTCCAAACAAGGCATGATCTATGAATCTATTTGTAGGGTGCCCTTCTCCTATTTTATTTCACGTGTTGGTCATAAGGAGCGAGTGTTAGAATCAATATTTTAGTTTCATACTAATAATACTAATTTACCAATCTGAAACTGTTTTGAAATCTTATATATGGGTGCACTAATTCTTATCCCTCTTATTGAAAAAACTTGCTCTATTACTTTCAATTAAGAGTTTCACCAGTAACGTGGATAAACATAATGTAAGTATGCAAACAATTGATATATTTCAAAATAATTAACTCCTATTATTTTCAAATTCTTGACTACGTGAGCTATGGATTTAACCTTTAATTAAATAATAATTAGAAGTATGGATATCCAAACAAAATACCAAAAACATTAGGTGATACAAGAAGTCCTATAGCTCCTGAATTGGAATTAAATCACTCTAAACAATAATTGAAGAAAGCTGCAAGCAATTATCCGAATTATGTTTAGATGGTGATTAGGGGTTGATTAAACAGTAAATGAAGACAGATACAGAGTTGAAAGTATACTGCAACTTAATAGCATACTTACCCGTCAGAGACCTTATCAGCTCATTTGATACATATTCTTGGAGTGTATGATTTGAAAATAGATATTTGATAAGCAATGCAGCCTGACCAGCAACTTCAGTATTTTGGGACATCAAGAGCTCCTGTATTACCAGTATTCCCCCAGCTTCTGCGACTGCTCGCCTATTTGTTCTACTGTGCATAACCAAACTCTGCAAAGCACATATGGCCACCACTTTCATATCTTCTTTTGGTTGGTTTTCTAGCAGAGTAATTAAGGCACGGCATGCAGATGCAGAAGCACTTGCTCTAGCAAGTGTATCATGCTGAAAAAGATTACCAAGTGCGAGAGTCACAAGGAACTTTGCAGGTTGTGATATAACCTGTGAATCTAACAAATAGTTGGTAAGAGGAGTTATTGCACTTTTCACAAGCTTCATTTCTCGCACTCGTGCATTGTTAAATATTGCTTCAAGCAATCTTCCACAAGCTTCTTCACATTGGTGGGATCCTAAAAGTTTAAGCAGTGCATCAACAGCACCAGCTTCAGCCATCATTACTGCATTTGAGGAGTTGCTTCTCTCTTGAACAAGAAGAGCATTCAGAGCTACTGAAAGAGTAGCTTCAACTGTTGACTGCAATAACTTCACAAGCACAAGCAATGAAACTTTAAAGTAGTACTGTGGATTAGATTTGACAACGCTTGATAAAACAAGTGCTGCTGACTCCCACAAAGTATGACTGGGCTGGGGGTCTTCCTGGATGATCACTTTAGAAAGCTCAAAAATTCCCCCTGCATCAGCCACATCTTTGGGCCAGCTCAGTGATATACTTTCAAGTGCTTTAATTGCTGTTTGCTGTAGGTTCAGGATTCCAATTCCAGCAAGCTGTACAAGAGGAACAATTGCATTCTTTGTAGTAATGTCCTGTTGGAAATGCTCCTGTTCCAAGAGATGTGACAGTAGTTCGGTGCCAAGCTGTTGGATGGCTTGGGATGGGGACTCAAGAAATGATATCAAAGGCTCAATGACTTGACTTGGAGTTAACTTCAGGGCTGTCAAACTCTGCGGCTTCTCTAAGATATTTACAAGTGCTTGCAATGCACTATGTTGTCCCCACATGGTAAAATTTGGACGTTTTAGTAGTGAAAAGAGAGGTTCAACTATCTTGGCTGCAGCTGAGCTTTTAGCAATAACACTGTTGTTTGTCAGAATTCGAAGCAACTCAGCAATTGAAGAACAAACAGAAACTGGTGCATCAAGCATCATCTCAAGTGCATTACCAATTATACCAGCATTTACCATTTCAAGTTTACATTGAGGCCGATCCTTTCCCAACTTTATAAGAGCACTTATACTGGCCTCAGAAAGCTGATAGTTTGAACCAGAAACATATTTCACAAGAAGACCAACTACTTCAGTAGCTGCAGCAATATCTGCATGGTGTTCATCATCAAGTAGCCTGTCTAGAGCACGAACACCAGATTCTACTTCTACACTGGAGTCTGATATAATTAGAGATATCAAAGGTTCAACACACTCTGAGGCTATTGGCATTGTTCGTAGAGTTGAATTTCCAAATATTACATAGCATAATTTTGCAGCACTTCTCTTTAGTTCCAAAGATGAACTGCACAACAAAATTTTATATAGGCTTTCAAGTGGATTACCTTCCACATCAGTTAAGGATGATGCCCTAGAAATATTTCCTTCTGTCAATTTGACTAAAGCGACAAGTGCAGCATGTTGTTCCTTCTCAGAACCTGAGTTCAACATGTCAACTAATGGTTGAATAGCTTGCCTGGCAATTTCAGTCTCTCTTATATCTTCAACATCAAAAAGCTCCTGCAAAGTCCTAGCAGCACTATACCGAGAACTCCTTGATCCCATTCTTAAAACAGCTATTAGCTGATTCAAGGTATTAAGTGAATATTCATGGTGAACCAATTCAGTGTTGCTATACAATATTCGTAAAAGGTCAGTTATACTGGTTTCAATTGAGTCCTGAGGACTCAAGGAAAGATATTTAGTCAAAGACTCTAAGGCTCCAGCTTCAGCAATGGCAAGCTTGTTTGTTTTGCTTCCTTCTGCTATCTTAGTCAGAAGGTGAATAGCGATTGGTGGTGCTCCAGGCCTATCTGGCATGGGTCGTAGAAGGTCAACTAACAAAGGTATCGACTTGCGAGCTGCTGCACCGTTCCTCACATCTTCAATTTCAAAGAGATTATTCAACACAACTTCACCAGGGTGCTTTTCCAAATTAAATTCTTCAGAAAGAGCAACTAGGTTTTGTGAATCTGATTCCACATGTCCAATCAAGGTTGTGAGCCCTCCAACAGCACCAGAATTAGCAATAGCAAGCTGGATGCCCTTGTTTCCATTACAAGCAAGACTAGCCATTGCTTCAGCAGCAAAATACTTCTCAATGGTTTCATCAGATTTCAGCAAGAAAGCAAGCGAAGGTATAATGCGCATAATTGTGGAAGATTGAATAACAGCTGCATCCTGGAAAAGTACAGCCAAGAGAAGAGAACTGATCCAAATGCCTTCATTTTCTTCAAGTTCTGCCTGTACATTAAAAGCTTAAGCTTAATAATGTACCAAACTGCAACAAGAAGTCAAGAACCAGAATTTTCTATTCCCAGAGAATGCCATTATGAAATATTGTTACTGCTGGTAAAGATAAAAGTACTGTAAATTATATTATCCTTCCTATGAGTGTGAGAATTATACAGAAATTCGAACTCTTGGCTCAAAACATGAAAACTCAGAAGATGCTAAATATATAGAAAATCAAGCATGTCTAAGCAAAGGGATCAAACAATTTTCAATCTAATAGAATGAACATCTCGGTGCATTTTGATCTTTTTAATGAACCTGGCAAGATGAGTACATATTCCAATCAAGCAACCAGAAAGATGCCGTTTCCGAATCTAATCAACTCATTGAATGTTTGCAAAATCAGATTCAGAGCATGCCTTATCACGAAACTTTAAATGAAAAAAAAAGTGTTGTACTGCTGGTCTTTCCATCTTAAACTCAATAGTTTGTAGAATATCAGAAAAGTATAGGGTTGTTTTTTGCTATAGCACCAGCACATGTCTTCACTCATTTCTTATTACAAGGTGAATCCAAGTTATTCAATTTCATATCATTTGACATGTGTGTCCTTTCTTACAAGTACAAGATAGGGTAGTTGATGGACAGTACAGGTTGGACCATAGTGACCAAAGTAGATGGTAGGAGGAAACCAAGTCTTTGTTGGTGAGGCAAAATGGGGAGGAGCAAGGTGATAAGATGTGGCATGAGGATAATCAGGAAGTATGACAGGATAATATCTGAAAATGGTGGCAAGGCAAAGTTGGTCCCACTCAAAATTATTGTTCAAATAGTGTCTTTGCATTACATTTTAAATACTTCAAATAATCTCATAATTTTTTTTTCTGTTGGTATGTAATTATATGAATAATATTATGACCACTAATTTCGATGTAGCCACAGCTGGTGTCCACACTTCTGAAAGAAGGTAAAACCAACAAAATAAAATCAGTGAAGGAATGGATCAGTAGGAACTACCATTCTGGTTCTAGCACTGTTTTGACAGGATGAGAATTGGATTATCAGGTATATTACATGCCAGGATGCCATTAAATAAAAACTTCAACAATAACGAAAATCTCAGAACGAGTTCATCAGACGCTCAGCCCAAGAGCAGAGCTCCATATGAAATTGCATTTTCTGTTCTTCTGTGTTATCCAGTAAGTGTTGAATGCTACTAAATAAGGCTAATGGTTTGTCTAACTCTAATAATATGCATATATGTGGACTACTTCTTCACTTGATATTAAAATCCTAAATCAATTGTTTGGTAAATTTTTTAAATCTACCCTATACTAGTAGTTAAATTACATCCTGTGGAAGAAAAGATAAAATAAAAATAACAGGGCTGGTGATAAAGGAGTCCACAATGACTACAATTAGTCAATGAGCTAAAGGAGCAAATATTTTGCAGCCAATGTGAACTTCCGCAACTGAATACATAGAGAAGAAAGGAACCAATAGAAAAGTTTAGCATCAGACCAGAGGATTAGCACTATAACTTGCAAGCTTATCTGAAAGAACCTCCACTCCGCCAGCCTCCAAAACTGTAAGTTTGCTCTTAGCATGAGAAGAAGAAATGATAGCAAGCAAACTTAAGGCAACTGTTCCTTCCAAAAACTTTGCTGGATTAGGTAAATCATATTCGTCATCTTCATGATGAAACACATTTCTCTCTGTAAAATTTCTACCACCCCAAGCTTTGTCATCTGGGGAGATGGACATTGGTTGTTGTTTCAACATATCAACCAGGGCATAAACAAGCTTCTGTAAGAGTCCTGGTGCATCTAGAATGACTAGTGACTGCCTCCTGTGCTCCTTCATAGAACAAATGAGAAGAGCAATCCCACCAATTCTTACTTCCATGCTATGCGAGTTCATAACCCTCTGTGCAAGTGAAACTATGGATTGTGGCTTAACTGCCAAATGATCACCAAGTACAAGAGGTTGATCCTGGAGCCTCGAAAGGATTTCAATAGCCTTATCTTGCTCCGTGGGAAGACCTACAGCTAGAGTTTGAACCAATGGCTCTAAGATTGCTGGAGCCTCAACTAGGGCTTTGCAACTGCAATGTGAATATAAGAAGTTAACATTATATTTTGTTTTGACCAACATAACTAGCACATCAAGTGAATCTGAAATAGTCCCAGCCATTCCCATGTGTGATAAAGAATCTGCAAGTGCATGAACTATAAAACGACATTGAGAACTTTCCATGAGAACATCACTAACAGGAAAGTGATTCAATAACTGATTAAGTGCTCGAGAGGAATTCATCTTGCCTTCAGGTGTTCCTTCTCCTAGAACTCTCAACAAAGCTGATAACACATCTTCTGCCAGTACTTCTCCGGCAATCTGTGGATCTGAGAGCAGATTTGCCAAAGCAGCAACAGCAGTTTCAGCAGCATCTATTGTTGATGTTTTAGCCATCTTAATGAGAGGCTCAACATTACCCTCTGTGATGTAAGGCATCTTATTAGCAGTTTTAGCCTTGGTTGGACGGGACAATGCACCCAAAGCTCGAGCTGACTGTGTTGCAACAACTTGATCATTGCTAGTCAAAAGCTTCATACAAGGATGAACTATTTCATCAGTGGCCAGGCTGTCGCAAATATCTTGACGGACACTGAATAAATCAGCTAGAACAGAAGCAGCACATTCTTGAGTTTCTTCATTGGATGAGTTAAGAGCATCCACCAGAGATCTAAGTCCTTTGTTGGCAGGTGTCCCTTTCTGTACCAAGTCCTTATACGAAGCTATTGTAAGCACATGACCCAATACTATAATAGCATGTGTCTTGGAACTAAGATTATCATCGCTAACTAAAAGGGCTAACAGTTGATTAATGGTGGCAGAGTCAACATAATTTATCAGCTTCTTGAGCGTCTCCACAGATGTTTCTTGCGCCATTTGACTGCTAGTATTCAATAGCCACAAGAGAGCTGAAACAGCCCCAGCGCTCTCAACACAAGCACGAATGTCATCACTGTGACAGCACAAGTTCCACATAACATGGACTGCATCCTCCTTGGCTTTCTGGGATCCAATTTCCAATAGTTGCACCAGAGGAGGGATTCCACCAGCAGCTGTAATTGCCCATTTGCTGTCATCCACTTGGTCGGTCAAAATCGCTAGCAAAGAAACTGCATATTCCTGGTGTTGTTCACTGGAAAGTCCCAGCAGCCCTATTAGTAGTTGAATGCCCTCTCTCTCTCCAAGCGCCCTCCATATTCCAACTTTATCACAACACAATCTTGCCAGTGAAAGAACAAGATAATCTCGCACATCAACAGAAGCCATGGTTATTAACCCAACAAGCACCCTTTTTGCATCTGAATGATCAATTCGATAGGAAAGTGAAACATTGCCATACAGGCTGGCCAAAGCCTCAAGAACACTATCCTGAGCCAGTTTATTATTATCTCTGGATTTCAGTAGATTCATCAAGATTTCCTCAATCTGAATTGGATCAAATGCCTTTTCTTCCTTGCCCTCAAAAACCATCAAAGAATATGCAAGAGCACCAGTTATATCAGCAACAGGGATAGCAAGGTGAGGGGTTTGGGAGAGCTCTCCAAGATAAAGTATAAGAGATGACATGCCACTGCATATATTTGCTAAAGCACAGAGAGCATGCCTTTGTAGAGAATGACCAGACTCTCCTTGCATGGACTCCTTTGAAGGTGCTACCACTGCTCCAATTAAAATTGGAAGACCACCTGCATCCACCATGGCTTTCTTAGCCATAGTTGACTTCGACGACAAGACTTCTAAAGCATCGGCAGCACTAGCACACACAGAAATATCATTGTCTTGTCCTAGAAGTTGGAGAAGGGCTTTAACAGCTCCAGCATCTATGACCTTGGGAATACTATCATTGAATGCTGAGACCAGACGAGCCAAGAGGGAAGCGGCATTCGATTGGGCAGCTGTGTTACCAGACAATAGAAGGCCTGTAATTATCTCCACACCTCCAGCTTCAAGTGTGGCCCTCCAGTATCCATCCTTGTCTCCACAAAGATTCCTCAATGCTCCAGTAACAAATCTTTCGACCACGTGGTCTTGCTTAATATTGGGATTAAGCAGATCCCAGAGGGTAGGCACAACGTTTTCAGTGACAAATATTTTCATGCCAATATGATCGTTTGAAAGACCATCTGAAGACACCTCGAAGATAGCTTCAGCTGCTGCCTTCCTTGCCTCCAAATATTCAGATTTCAAAAGCGAAAGTAATGGCGGTATGCAACCCCCCAAAAGGACCTTAACACGCAAGTCACCATCCTTGCAGAGTGCACTAAGAATGGTGGCAACATTTACCTTTGCTTTTGGCGTCCCATTTCTGAGAACCGAGATCAACAATGGCATGGCCTGAGAATGGGTTCCAATTGAAGCCCTACCATCTTTCTGCTTTTTGGCAATTGCAAGCAAGTGTGCTGTTATCAGCTCTTTCTCTTTTGGAGAGGATGAATTTGCATGAAGCTGCTCCAAGAAACGAGCAACACTACCAACTGTATCCTCAGGATCATCCATACCATTTGATTCACTATAGAAAAGACAAAGATGCCAAGAATTGTAAGTTGTTGCCATTGGCAACCAAAATTGAGAGAAGAGAAAAAGAAAGAAAGGTATCAAACAAGTATTCTACTAGAAGACAAGCTTATAACAGATAAAATAAAAGTAAATACATAAATTCCTATAAAGTGAGTCTACAAACAGTATACCGAGATTGAGAAGATGAGGAAGAAGGTGCCGGAGAAATCTGGCGATGCTTAAGTGTACCAATCTTCGACATCAATGCTGCCTCTCACTTTCCTTACTTTCCTTTTTCAGTCCCTGCAGATTGAAAAATCAGATTGTTAAAACTTGATACCCCCAAAAGTGACTGCAATACCACTTGAAAAGGACTAACTCTCCAAATATAAAGAAGAATTACGAAGACTGCATTTACAGATCGATTTCCCCCAAACAAATAGTTCGGGACAAAAATTAGATTAAAAAATCGAGTGAAATTACCAGAAGAAACTTCAATCTTTCTTCATTCACAGATGGGCTTTAAGCGTAACCAAAATCTGAAGCATAAGTTACCGTCAGAGCGACATCTCGCAGTAGAAATTCACCATGAATGCTACAAGGAACTCTCTAATACGAAAGCTAGATTCAACTTTATCACATAGATCCAGACCAACAACTGCCGAAATAGAGCCACGGAGGGTGGAGCCAAATCAGATCTACTCCTCCTCAGAATGCGACCCAAATTAAAGCACTATCCCCCTAAATAACGCAAAAGGGGGCAGATCCAGCAGTTCCACAGAAGCCTCAGAATTGAGCATCTATCTCGCCAAAGCCACAGCAAATAGGTGGGTGAGCGGTTTCGCTGAAGAGAAGTGGAATCGAGCATGAAACTGACGATCTAACGCATCTCATCGGCGTTGTAACCGATGGAGAAAAAAAAGTACTACGGCCACTCGAATCATGAGCAGGAAGGCGAGGAGATTGCGCTGCAAATGTCGAACGGAAGCCAAGTGTTGCTTGGCTTTTCGTAGTCCATCCACCGCCACGCCGTGGTACGGACCTTGGCGTGAGTTACCGATCGCCGCCGCCACAACTGGGGGGACGACCACAAGCATACGATCGACGAGCACTCGCTTCAACACACAAATGAAATTTTGGTTGAGGAAAGAGAAGCGAGCAACACCCGCAGCAACCAGTACCGCTACCACAAGTGGAGGAAGGCTTGAGGACGACAACACATGACCGAGAACAGGAGCAGTCGAACAAAACCGTCTGCTCGGGCTGAAAAATATTTTTATAAAGTAGAAGAAATTATTGGTGGATTTTTAAGAACGTTTTGCGGTGACTTTATGTAAAAACAAATTTATAGAGAGAATTTTATTTAAATTTATCTCATGAAGAGAATTTATTTTATTTAATTTTAAAAATTTTAAAATATAATTTTTAATTTGAAATTTTTTTTTAATTTTATAAATTATTTTTAAAATTTTTAATTTTGGTATATATTTAAATTTTTTTAAAGATATGTAATTATAAATTTATCTTTTGAATTTATATTTTTAATATATATATAATTAATTAAAATAAAATAAATTTTATATTATATTTTTTTTAGAAAGAAGAAAGAGAACTTTACCAACATGGGTTAGAATTGTAAAAATAACATTTATACTAGATTATTTTTTATTTTTTAAAACTCAAATCATGAAAATTTTAGTACTTCTTTTTTTATATAAATAAATATTATTAAATTAATGGGGGTTAAGAATAGGACTTTTTAATACCTCGTTTTGTACTTTAATAGATGTGGCATGCAAGCTTGAATAATTAATTCTCTTATGGATTTTAATTAGGCCTAATAAGATGCACATGCACATTTTATTTTGCAAAACCTTATGGGAGATAATTCCAAACTATATATCATTTTATTAGGAAGAGACAAAGATTGACGAGGATCAGGAATTAAAATTGATTAAATCTAATGATACTTTTAATACTTCTATTTGGAGTATATATATAAATATGAGTTGTTATTGATTGTGCAATTAAATACTTAGTTAGCTAGAAACAATGTACTTATAAATTGTGATGAGGCCTCCGGAATGGATAAAATTTGAATAGGATACGAGTAGGATTTTATATCCTCCATATATTATATTTATTTTCATATTCATTCTTATATCCATCATATATTTAATTTTTATACTCATCCCTATACTTGTCGTAGGATCGTATATCCACATTATAACCATTATCCTATAAAAAAATATTTTAATATATTTATCTTCTCTTCCTCATCTTGTACTCCTTCAATCAGATGAGCATCTCTTATAGAAAAAAAAGATGAGATACGTGTTAGTGACATGATAAAAATGCAAACTAAATTTTTTTCAAACAGGAAGCGGATTAAAATTTTTCCTTTTCCAAAATCGTGTAAGGTATGGGCAGGATATTATCATATCTGTCTCAATATCATACCAAAAATATTCATATCCGATTATCCGATTATTACAATCGAGTCTAAAAATTTCTTCCATATCTTCTACGTTCGAGTCGGATATCAAATTTTTTATTAAATTCTAAAAAACTATTATCTCTACCTTCATGTTATCGTGCCGCAACAGGTATTCATGTAGTCTCCTTCATGATTTGAGTATTTTCTTCTCATAAATTGATAAATTTGAGATATTAAACGGCTGGATCGCTCATTGTGTATATTTTTGAATTTATGCTAATAAAAATAAAATAAAATTTTACCTATAAATTTCTACTTAAAATATGTATGCGTGATCATCCACATGGGAGCTATTCTGAAAACTTCGTAACTTATAAACAGTTGTGTTAAACTACTTTAAGGCTTGTTTTGATTTAATTTTAATTAAAAATTTACAAAAAATAATATATAATATATAAATATATATACTAAAATAATATATATAATATATTATATATATTTATATTATATATATATATTTATTATATATATTATATATATAATATATATATTATTAACATGCTCAATAAAGAAACTTTCAAAATAAACAAATAATTTATATTATCAAATTCAAGAATTAATCAAACATCTTAAAATATAAAAAATTCAAACAATCAAAAGACTTTGAATTGAGAGTTTGATACATTTAAATGAACCAAGCTCAATTTCATAAAAAAATAAAACCAAGTTTAACAATTATTCAATGGCTTAGTTCATTTTAAACTTGACTTGGTTATCTTATCAAACAAACTTAAACGTCATACAATTTGACTCATTTATAGCGTTAGATTTAGTTATGACTAATACAATTGTGAAAATGGTTGAATCTTATTTAAGTAAAATACATACAGCTAACACACAAACTACTACTAATCTTATTTAGGTAACAATATATACAGCTAATACACAAATTATGGTAACTTAGATCTTGAAATCTCATCCATTATTTTTGTCATAATCTTATCAATTGACATCCGCAACCTCTACCATTGATGTTCCCCCTCAAATTGATACTCGATAATCAGAAAGCATCAATTTGGCAATCAAAAAATTATGTCGTTGTCATGAGAGAGACTTAGTCATGATATCAGTAGTCTATGATCAATGGTGATGTGAGACAGAGAAATGACATGGGCATCATATGCTTCACGAATAGAGTGACAATCCACTTCTATGTGCTTGGTACGCTTGTGAAACACTGGATTAGCTGTAATTTGGATAGCACTAGTATTATCCGCGTGAAGCAGAGTAGGTTTCATTTGAGGAAACCCAAGCTCACCCAGCAGTCCTCAAAGCCAAACAATCTCAGAACATGCAAAGGACATAGCATGATATTCAGACTCAATAGCGGATTTCGACATCAATCATGCTTGTTGTTTTTCCAAGGGACAAGAGAGTTACTAATGCACATGCACCAACCTGTAATGGAACGTCGAGTATCAGGACAACCGACCTAGTCAGCATCAATGTTCGTAGAATCGCGATCCTACACAGGATCGATTTGGGGTCAGGATCGGATCGGTCAGGATCGGATCGTAAAATCGTATGATCCTAACAAAAACCCTTAAAATGAAAGAATATACAATTTTTATTAACACTATAATGATAATATACAATTTTTATTAACACTATAATGATAATAATCACGTTCAACTTCAAGAATATTCTATTGATTACAAGATGATCCAATTTAATTGTCAACCTATTAGATAATAGACATCTAAAAACGTATCATTTTAGGAAAAAGATATAACATAATATTATTAATCAAAAACTAACTAAAAATAATTAAATAGATGTTTAAATAATCTTAAAACCCTTAGGAAAAAGATATAACATAATATTATTAATCAAAAACTAACTAAAAATAATTAAATAGATGTTTAAATAATCTTAAAACCCTAACACTAACTCTGTAAAAGATAAAAAAATAATAAAAAAGACTAATAATCTTCTGAGCTTCTGAAAGACTTTAAATAATATTTTTGGATTCAATCTTAAACTAACCTGTAGATCTTTGAACGAGTTTCAATTTGATATATTATAGTCACGTGGTTCAATCCGAGTCAAAAATTATGACCTCTTGAAGCTTTCACCGATCCTGCTCCGATTCTGCTCCGATTCTGTCCGATCCTATACGATTCTGTCCGATTCTGTCCGATCCTGCTGCGATCCTGCTACGATCCTGCTACGAAAAATGATTCTGCGCGATTCTGGATCGATTTATGGCATAGGCTCGTAGGATCGTACGATCCTACGATCCAGGATCGCGATTTTGCAAACTATGGTCAGCATCACTATATGAAACTAAGTTAATAGGAGAATCCATAGGAAATAAAAGACCTCTAGTAGAAATGCTTTGCAAATAGTGAACAATGCGACAAACAACAGCCAAGTGAAGGTGTTGAGGGGTCTACATAAATTGACTAACTTGTTGGATAGCAAAAGAAATTTCAGGCCGAGTAATAGTTAGATAATTTAAGCTCCCCACTAAATATCTATATAAGAAGGGATTAGGGAGAAAATCACCCTCATCATGACTATATTTAACATTCACTTCTAAAAGAGTATCAACAGATCGACTATCTTGAAGACCAGCTAATGTAATTACCTCCTAAATGTATTAATGTTGATTTAAGAAAATACCAATCGCTATAGAGTTCTCTTCAAGGCCTAAAAAATAGCGTAATGGACATGGGTCCTTCATATGAAAAGAGCTTTAAAGGTATTGTTAAAGCTAAGAAAACAATTCAGAGTCAATCCCTGTAATAATGATATCATCAACATAAACTAGGAGCAAAATAATTTTTTAGTAGTTTTGCAAAGAAACAAAGAAGAATCATATTGACTCTAGACAAAAAAGAAGTGATAAGCATGGATCGAAACTTATCAAACCAAGCACGAGAAGCCTATTTTAAACCATGGAGTGAATTTTTTAGTTTACAAACATCAGAAGAGGTTGTAGAAAATAATCCTAATGGTGGAGTCATATAAATTGCTTCCTTAAGATACCCATGTAAAAAGGCATTTTTGACATCCATCTATCGTAATGACCAACCCTTAGAAGCAACAATAGCTAGAATAAGTCGTATTATCTTCATTTTGGCTACTAGTGTAAAAGTCTCCTCATAATCAACTCCATCATATCTCAGCTTAATAGAATACCCATTTACAATCAATGGGTTTGATACCAGTGGGATAGGGAATAATACTCCAAGTATAGTTCTCTAGAAGAGATTGAAGTTCCTTTTGCATAGCTTTCTCCCAACATATATATTTAGTAGTCTGATAATAAGAGGTGGAAACTGTAATATCGACTAAAATAGCAGAAAAATCATACCTATCAGGAGGATGACTACTGCGATTAGATCATCGAGGAGCCACTGAAGTGGATATTGGATCAAGGTCGGGAAAGATGATGGGGGTTGTCGTCGCTGATAAACAAAACTAGGTTTAAAACGCTCAATAGAAGGAGATATATCATCAAAGCTAGGAAGAAGAACACTATTTGAAGGGAGATCTTGCTGTTGAAAATAGTACTCATGTTCAAAGAAAATCACAATTCTAGAAACACGTAATCGATTAGTATAAGCATCATAACACAGACATCCTTTATGAGTAGTGTTATATCTTATAAATGTACACCTTACTGATTGAGTTGTAAGCTTGTGGTGTTTATGTGAAGGTATGTGAACAAACAAACACATCTAAAAGTGTGTAGCATACGATAATCAAGTTGCATACCAAAATGATGATAGTAAGAAGAATCAAAATTCAATTGTTGAGAAGGTAATTGATAATCAGATAAATTGCAGTCGATAGAGCTTCCACCCAAAATCTAGGCGGAATTGATGCCTCTAATAGTAAAGTGTGAACCATATCTAGCAAGTGATGGTTCTTCTATTTAACCACCTCATTCTATTGAGGGGTATAAGGGCATGATCGTTGAGATATAATGCCTTTCTATTGTAAGAAAGCTCGAAAATCATGTGGCATATACTCATCACCATTATCAGACCATAAAACCTTAACAGAGGTGGAAAATTAAGTCTCAATATTAGCCACAAAATTCTGAAAACAATTAACACTTCAGCTTTGGTGCGTAGAAAATATATCCATGTGAAATGATTATAGTCTTCAATAGGAATGATAATGGGTCAGGTTCGGGTCAGATTCTATATCCTTCATGCCCATACCCATTGGGTATCGGATATCCATTTGAATACTCATACCCATTAAAGAATTGGATATCTTGTATATTAATAATTTTTTTCTTTCAATCTAACTATATCATTCAACAAAAGTACATTAGGATTAATATCATATTTAAAAAATATATATCTATAATTTTAAAAATAGATTAAACATATATATAATCTATTCCTAACATCAACACAAATTGTTAGTCGATTTTGGAAAAAAAATCTTCAATGTATATATATTTTTTATTTAATCAGGTATTCGGGTTGGATATCAGGTACTAATAGTCCCTCCATATCCTCCTCCATTCAGATCAGATATTGGATCATTCGCCTGATTCGGAGAAATTATCATCCCTAGTCATCAATGAATGTCACGAAATATTTGTACCGCGTATGTGAAATGATAGGAGTAACACCCTAAATATCACTATGTATAATCTCAAAACATGTATTAGCATGAGTACCATAAATAGGAAAATATAACACTTTACTCTTTCCTAGTTTACAAATAAAGCAATCAAAAGATAAACTATTAAAAAAACTCTGATTTTTGTTAGTAAGAAAATCATGCTTCGACAAATGAGACAATATTATATTATTTGGATGGTCCAATCATTTACACCAAACGTCAGCCTTATTTCCAATAATAATATAAGCCAAGACAAAGTTCTAGGAATAGTAAATTGTAATGGAAATAATCTACCCACTTTAGGCCCCCTCGCAATCACCTTTCCTGATCTCTGATCCGACACCAGATAACCACAACGAGAGAAATTTACATCACAATTATTATCCACCAATTGTCCAATAGATATTAAACTAGTAGACAATTTAGGAGAGACAAATACATTACGAAAGGATGGTCCAATATCACCAATGGTTGTAATTAGAATATTACTATCATTAGCAATCTGAATATTTTGTTAACCAGTACACACTATAACAAAAATGATTTTTCGTAGCACACAAATTTACTTTCTACTGCACGCATTGCATGCTACATAATTAAAAGCTATTGAAAGTCCTACATTATCCATGACATGCATTGCACGCTGCGGAAAATATTTTCCGCAACATACAATGTATACTATTAATATTCGAATCCACAATACGCAAATGTGCGCTGTTGATAGTCTTATCAATATTATAAAAACAATTTTATTATACTAAAACAATCAATAAACATTTTACAATAAATTTAGTGCAAATCTAATCCTCATAAAATTAATAAAAGTCATATTTTATTATAGAAAACAATGTTCAAAGATCTAAAAGTAGCTACTACAAAACTTTAATTAAATTCCAATATACACAAATAAGTAGAATATGAATCAATATTGAGACAAGACTATAAATTTAGATAACAATGTGACCGTGCTTCTTATTGCATCATCTAGAAATTACATTTCATCATTTGGTCGAATTAGATCCACCTTTTCCACCAAAACCTTATCAACCCAAACTTTCCAACATGATCTACCAAGAATGACGTGATGCATTTTTGTGTTTGGATCTATAGATACAATTCGACCTTCTGCAACAACTAGTTCATCGGCAAACTAATAAAGCAGCTTGCATTTAGCATTAGTAGGGATATCTCCATGACTCACATTCCTCAAAGTTGACTGTAAATAAACAATACAAAGTTATTAATTCAACCATGTCTATTTTTTATAACACTTTTATGGTTTAGAAGAAATACATAATTTTATGATAATTACCTAAGAAACATGACCAAAATCATCATTTTTTTGGCATCAATATTGATATCACCATTGCTACCAAATTCATTCCCAATACCACTACAAATGCCACCACTTGCAATTTGATTTAACAACACAATTGTGTCAAGTAATATTATCGTGATAATTCAAAAGCATTTAAGTGTTTATACCAAACTAATTGTATATATGTTGTCTACTTACTAACCTATTTTTGATGTTTTTATTGCCTCATACTTTGTAAAAATAGGTACCTCATTTCTTGCATTTGTAGCTGATTTTATTGTCTCATTATTTCCATTTGTTGTTGAACGTTGTGTACTATAGTTTGAAGTTGTTGAACAATTCCACTTTTTTGAACAGAAGCTCCAACTTTCGATGGTGTAACTCCAAAGCTCATGCCGCGCACTCTACCCTAATTCTTTGCCAAACACAATGCTAATTGCATCATCAACAATATTAATTGTGTTTTGAGATTCGGATTAACATTCTAATATTTCTTTTTGTAAAAAAAATGATAATTTATGAGAAAGCAACATCAAGATTTAATTTTCATATGAAATAAGGTCGAAGCTTCTTTCCGTGCTTGTCCCTTGGAATTTCGAAGGGTTCTTCTAGCACCATCATGCACTCCTAATCCATTCCAAACCAAGTCTTTATTCTTGTCCTCCAATAGTCAAAATTCTCATGATCATAGGAGGGTGGAGTGTTGATATCATCCCCCAACTTGTCTTCCATCATCATCTCCTCTAGCTTGTGCTCCTTTGGCGATTATTCCAACAAGAGCGGACCTTCACTCTGATACCACTTGTTAGATCGTGACAAGCAAGCTAGAGGGGGGTGAATAGCTTTTCTTGATTTCTACCTACGATGTTAGCGTGCGCAAGTAGAAATAATAACAATAAAAACAATCAAACGCTAACACGTTACCGTTTACGTGGTTCGGAGATGACGCTTCTACTCCACGGTTGTCCGCAAGGTGGACGATCCCTCGATCCTTCGGTGGATCACTCCTCAGATGCCCTTCGGCTGGCTCATGTAGCTCCTTGTGGGTGAAGAAACCTCGCCACAAACCAAACTTCACTTCTGAGCTCTTAGACTACTATTTGACTTTTAACCAAAGCCAAATTCGTCAAGAGGTCTCAGCCAAAACGAAGCTCTTTAAATAGTGCCTAAAGCTGAACTCCATGTTCGCTAGCATCGGAATCGAGAATCCAAGTAGCATTTTTAACAGTGATGTATCCAATTGGTTTAGAAAAAGAAGGGAACCAGAAAACTCCATGAATGAGACTGTGGAGTAGGAGCAGAAGTTGTAGTGGAGCTGCGTGTAGATGTCACATTGAATGTATATTCTACATTAAAGCTTGCCATTGATCTGCAATGAAGGAAGAGGATTGTTTGTATTGGACGAAAGGCCTACACGAATGGTGGTATGTTGTGGTGTCACGCCCCGAGACCATTGGAGCCGCTGATCCAATATAAAATCGGACAACATCTCCCCTGTCCGGCGGACAATTTACACAAACACACAACACACGCAGTTTATAAATTGGCCTCAGGCCTCAAAACAGATATATAATATATATATCAATGAACATAACGAAATGCTAAAACTCTGTAATACTCACCTGAGCTGCCCCTTGGGCAGGTGCGGAGCAAAACCACAAACACAAAGTCCAACAGAGGACTCAAAAATACAATATCGTACGAATAAATCCAATACAAGCCCACGACATATAAGAAAATGAATACAACGCATAAGAAATGCTATAAAAAGGAAAACCACGCGGAAGCATCCATCAACGGAGTCGTAGGGACCAGGACCGACAACTGGGCTCCTCCGGCGAGCTATCAACCTGAAACAAAAATATTACGATAGGTGGTGAGTCCAAGTGGACTCACGGGTATATAGAAAGATATGCATGACTGAAAAGTAGCTAAAGCAGCTATATAGAAACAACAGGATACAGTCTCCATAATAATATCAGAAGCATGCATAACTGAAATAATAAAGGACTGTACATACCAGAAATCAGTCTATCATGATCATAATAGGACTCGTACCATACGAGCAAGTGCAGGGTCAACAAACTATACCAAAAGTATCTCCTGTATGTGCATGTCAAACAAGTGCAGCAAGTAAATGCAGCAAACACAATCAATGCACAAATGCATCATATGCACATGATGCAATGTCATGGTCACCCCCTAACTCCAGTCAAGCCACCGAGACAGGTGATACTGTGTCGGCCGAGTGGGTAGAGCCGTGACACTGTCAGCACTCTGCCATCACTGCTCCTGAGTGACCGAGTGGACAGGATGCTAATAGAACTATCGCTCCGCCCTATGTATATATGGGGGAGATATCTCTCTCATCTTCTCTGGTCTATGGAAAGAGAAGGGATCCCTGTCTGCTACCACGCTCCGAAACCACTACCCATGAGCGGACGAGCGGAGCAGTACAGAGCAAATGCACACACCCAGCGGTATCCACTAACCCATGAGTGGCCGTGTGTGCATATCATGTGCCGGAAGACAATTAGGCTCAACCACAAGGGAGTCAGCTGATCGCCGGCATGCAACAGTGCAGGTATGGTGCATGACTAACACATGCAACCCCTATCAGGTCATCGACACATAACCCAACCTATCATGCACAGGTCATATGTATGTATCATAACCCAATCAATCCTATAACCAGGTACACGTGCAAGTATGAGTAGAATCAACCAATGCAGATATCAGGTGACATACTACAATAACCCAATCAGTCCATATCTAGACACACGTGCAAGTATGACCAGAATCAACCAATGCAACTATACAATGGTAGGCTAATCTATATCCACATACTCATGCTCATACCAATGCTATACAGAGTCAGATAACGAATAAACGAGACTGTATAGAAGTAAATGTAGATCATATCCAAGGTCAAGCATAAGTATCAAGCAGGATAACAAAACGGTAGCAGATAAAGGTCAATATCAGCCTACAACATATATATCAACTAGCCATGCATAAAGATAAAGTGGATCTAAAGAAGACAAGCAAGAAGTACCCGCCTCCAAATAGGTGAAGTCCGTATCAAGCAGAAAGAACCACCCATCAATAATCCACAATAATAGATCCAGTCAAGTCCCTGTGTAAAGGACACATTTTAATTAGCTATTACAAAATTAGTAATAGTCAGCTAATTAATTCCTAAACCATGTTAGGGTTTCCCCTACCCTTTCCTTTTCATTTAATCACATCTAATTAAATGGAAAGGTTCTTAACTACCCTGCGTACTTAAGGTTTGGGTTTATTTCAAATTCCAACCTCGTCAAGTTTAGGTTTTTAATCACTTCATATAATTATGATTTAGGATTATATTCTACTTTGGGTTAAATCCTAAACCGCAATCCAAACAAGTTTCAAATGGATTAATCTAGTATAGAACATCCTAACATTTTCTTACCTCAATTTCATAGGCCTTCTCAGCAACCAAAGTTGAGGGAACAATAGATCCCAAGTCCACCGCAGTCAAATCCAAGCAGGCCAATGGCTACACACTTCAAATCCCTACCAAACACACGGCTTCTCCAACCGAGCTAAGACCACAAATTCCAGATCAAACTGGAATCACCACAATTTCTCCACATAGCAAAGTTCAAACTCCAATCAATAGCTCATATACTGATCAATAACAGAACAAAAAGAATCAACAAATATACTACCTAGTTTTTATATCTAAACAAGGCAGAATCGAATTCCGCAATTGATTGAAACCCACGGTAGGAAGAAATACTCACAACACATGCTTACAACAAAACCAATCTCCAACATTAACCCAGCCATCCTTACCTGAGCTTGTCGATGACCCTAATTCCATCTCCAATCTGTAAACCCGAGGCAAGGAACCCTAAATCCAGACTCGAGCTCTATTCCTTGAACCCTAACAAGAAGACGATCCCAGTCTCAACTTGGGAGGGTCACAACGATCCCTAATCAAAACAACAATGAAATCAAAACACTGTAACGAGATCAATCCCAGGAGACGAGTCAAGACTTGATGGACTCGGCTTACCTCTATTGTGGCCGGAGATCGTAGCTTTATTGGCTACCTCCGGCGACGACCTCTCGATGGAAGTTTCCTATAAGACAACCCCAGATCCCATCGCTCACGGCGGTCTCTCGCCCCGACTCCAACCGTAGGCCCTAGATCCGAGGAGAAAGCTGGGCGAAGTAGATGCGCCGAGGTGGAGTCGCCGGCCTTGGCTCGCCAGCTACTAGTGGAGACGAGGAATCGTCGGCGATGGAACACTAAGAGTTGGAGAGGCGTCGGCTGTAGAGTGGAGTAGAAGAGAAGAAGTGGGAGTCTTTTAGGTTTTGGCATTTTTGCACTTTAGTCCCAACATTTCGGACTTTTACCATTCTGCCCTTAGTTTATGAAATTTAAGCCACTAACTCCTTGAACTGTTTAGTTTTATACGATCTAACTCCCCAAACTTTGTCCCGGAGCCCGGAAACTCTATGAACTTTCCCGAAAATTTCCCGGAGTGAAATAAAAATGTTGGATTTAACATCCTCCCCCATTAATAAAAATTTGGTCCCCAAATTTCGGTTTTCACTATAGTAAACACTATCAAGAAGTATGTTGATATAAATACTGAACAGTAACTAATCAAACATACCTCAAGTGAACAGGTGGGGGTAACGAGCTCGGATGACATCCTCAAGCTCCCAGGTAGCCTCCTCATCTGAGTAATGCTGTCATCCGACTTTAACCAGCCGGATTATCTTGTTCCGCAACTGACGCTCTCGGTGACCCAAAATCCGTACAGGAATCTCCTCGTAAGACGCGTCAGGCTGAAGTGAAACTGAGACATCCGATAACACGTGGGAAGGGTCTGGTACGTATCTCCTCAGCATAGATACGTGAAATACATCGTGTACACCGGTAATGGATGGTGGAAGGGCCAAACGATAAGCAACTGCTTCAACCCTCTCCAGAATCTGGAATGGTCCGATGTAACGCGGAGCAAGCTTACCTCGAAGACCAAATCGTTTCACCCCTTTCGTGGGTGAAACTCGCAGAAATACGTGATCACCTACGGAGAACTCCTGAGGTCTCCGTCTCCGGTCGGCGTAGCTCTTCTGACGATCCTGCGCCTCAGATATCCTGCGTCTGATAGTACGGACTAACTCTGCCTCGTGCTGAGCTCTCTGAGGTCCTAACAGCTAGGATTCCCCAACCTCCTCCCAGAGGATGGGTGTCCGACAAGGCCTACCATACAACGCCTCATACGGTGCCATCTGGATAGCCGCATGATAGCTGTTGTTGTAGGCGAACTCGACAAGATGCAGATGATCCTCCCAACTGCCCCCGAAATCCATAACACAGGCTCGCAGTAAATCCTCCAAGGTCTGGATAGTACGCTCTGACTGACCATCGGTCTGTGGATGGAAGGCGGTACTAAATCTGAGCTCGGTACCCATGGCCTTTTGCAGACTCTGCTAGAAACGTGATGTGAAACGCGGATCTCGGTCAGAGATGATACTCAACAGTATGCCGTGCAATCTGATGATCTCTCTGCTATACAGCTCTGCTAATCTATCCAATGAATCGGTCCTCCGAATAGCTAGAAAGTGCGTAGATTTGGTCAATCGATCAACGATCACCCAAATCGCATCAAGGCCTCGTCTGGTCCTAGGCAATCCCACCACGAAATCCATAGTAACGTGTTCCCACTTCCACTCAGGAATGGGAATACTCTGCAGTAGCCCAGCAGGTCTCTGGTGCTCTGCCTTAACCTGCTGGCATACCAGGCATCGGGCTACGAAGTTGGCGATATCCCGCTTCATTCCGTTCCACCAGTAGGAACGTCTCAGATCCCGATACATGCGGGTGACACCCGGATGGATAGAAAATCAGGAGCGATGTGCCTCCTGTAATAGCTCCTCCATAACAGGGTGTGTCTCGGGTACGCAAAATCTCCCGTGAAAATACAAGACATCCGCATCGTCTCGTGTAAAATCAGACTGCTGCTCTGTGGCTGCTCGACTGCCGAGGAACTGCAGATGCTGATCGCTCGCCTGAGCCTCTCTGATCCTCGTCCGGATGGAAGACTGAGCAACAATGGTCGCCAGAATACCCCTCTCAGTCTGACCCTGCTCCTCTAGACCCAACTCTGAGAAACTCTGGACGATCTCGGTAACCAGAACTCGATGGTAGGCCAGTACCCCTCTGGACTTCCTACTCAAGGCGTCAGCAACGACATTAGCTTTCCCAGGGTGGTAGCTAATGGTACAATCATAGTCCTTCAGGAACTCCATCCACCTCCTCTGTCGGAGGTTGAGCTCCTTCTGCGTGAAAAGGTACTTGAGGCTCTTATGATCTGTGAATATCTCAAATGTGATCCCATACAAATGGTGCCTCCAAATCTTCAGAGCAAAAATAATCGCTGCCAACTCTAAATCGTGAACTGGGTAGTTCTTCTCATGCTCCTTCAGCTGTCGAGAAGCATAAGACACTACCCACCCGTGCTGCATCAGAACGGCGCCCAATCCCTGATAGGACGCATCCGTATAAAGCACAAATCCGTCCTCTCCTGATGGAAGAACGAGGACGGGTGCCGACACTAATCTCTGCTTCAGCTCCTGGAAACTAGCCTCACAAGCCTCTGACCATGTGAACTTCACGCCTTTCCTGGTAAGGCGTGTCAGCGGCATAGCTATGCTCGAGAAGCCCTCAACAAATCGTCGATAGTAGCCGGCCAATCCCAAGAAACTGCGAACCTCCTGAACTGACTTCGGCTGCTCCCAACTGGTGACAGCCTCGATCTTCTGGGGGTCTACTGAAATACCACGGCTGGAAACCACGTGCCCCAGAAAACCGACCGAGGATAGCCAGAATGCGCATTTGCTGAACTTCGCAAATAAGTTCTCCCGTCGGAGGATCTCCAAAACTATGCGAAGATGCTGCGCATGCTCCTCCTCAGAACGCGAATAGATCAAGATGTCATCAATGAAGACAATCACAAACTGATCTAAATACTCCAGGAATATGCGGTTCATCAAATCCATGAATACCGTTGGAGCGTTGGTAAGCCCAAATGGCATTACCAAGAACTCATAGTGCCCATATCTACTACGGAACGCTGTCTTCTGAATATCTGAGTCTCTAACTCTCAGCTGATGATATCCGGACCGCAGATCAATCTTAGAATACACTGAGGTGTCTCTGAGCTGATCAAACAAATCCTCTATCCGTGGCAACGGGTACTTGTTCTTGATGGTTACTGCATTCAACTGTCTGTAGTCGATGCATAACCTCAAAGAACCGTCCTTCTTCCTGACAAACAGAACCGGTGAACCCCAAGGAGATACGCTCGGTCTGATAAACCCTCGGTCTAATAACTCCTGGAGTTGGACCTTCAGCTCGTCCAACTCTTTCGGGGCCATGCGATAAGGAGCCTTAGATGCCGGCGTAGTCCCCGGAATCAGCTCAATCGTGAACTCTATCTGTCTCCTGGGAGGAAGACCCGGTAGCTCCTCTGGAAAGACATCTGAGAACTCCCGAACAACTGGAATATCCGGAAGAGAGGAACTACTGTTGTCATCCACGCTAATCATCGATAACAGATAACCCTGACAACCCAGCGATAACAATCTCTGTGCCTGGAGCGCAGAAATAATAGATATGCCGTCGTCTCGGATGCCGGTGAAATCCCACGAGGGTTGGTCCGGAGGCCGAAAAGTGACCACCCTCGTCCGACAATCCACGGTGGCATGGTATGCAGTAAGCCAGTCCATGCCAAAGATGATATCAAAATCAACTATCTCCAGCACCAGCAGGTCCACGGTGAGGATATCACCACCGAACACCAGTGGACATCCATTGACCTTCTGGCTAATGTCCAATACTTTTCCGAAAGATAAGGACGCAGATAACTTCACATCCTTTGCACTCTTGCCGGTCATACATCCCAATGTCCCATCTCGATGGTCCAGTCACATACGCTCAATTTATGAGTCAAAATCCCTCAGAAAATAGCGTAGCGACGAATGAGTCGATCAACCATCACCTCGAAACCCCAAACTCTTCAATTCCTCCACTCAAGGTTCAAAAACCACTGAGGTTAACTCTATAGCAATGTAATAGAGATACTCTACCTCTCAAGAGTATCTTAACATAATCACGAAGTGATTATTTATTTTTATGAAGGCCGTCTTCGGCATCTTCCACCCAAAGGTAGTTTAGCCTCGTAAGTGATTCGCCTAAGCGCAAATCATAAGTACGAATGTACCGCCTTGGTTATCCAACCCAAGTACACGCGGTAACCCAAAGGTGTCAAGCAATTAGCCCCACACTTTTTCGTACTAGCTCAAGTCACCCATCAAACTGTACCTTCTAGGTCATCAATCAGGTACAGGAGATTCATGATGAAAATACCCATGGGATAGGATGTATCAATCCTCCACTAACGATGGTAGCACGTAGCTAATGCTACTCTTCTACATCAATGTAAATCGTGTACCCTAAACGTGTCTTCCAGATCCTCTAACCAGGCACGAACAACCCAAAGGTCTGAAAACCTTTGAACTAGGGTAAGGCGATCCTACACTGATCGATCCAACTACAGTAGACAACCCTAGTTCTCGCTTAGCTAATAATAGCTAATACACGATCTATGAATAGTAAGGTCAAGGAAAAACAAAAATCATAAACCTCCAATAGGTTGTCGATAGATTCGACCTTGGCTTTCCGACTCAACAATCAATGCTACTAGAGAATTATCATTTTCTGCTCCATGGTCTTATCCGCAATATATCAACGAATCGCTCCCATGAACGATCACAAATAAGATAGATTGACAACACGTCAATCCAACTAAACCAAGTCTACATATCTCTATCCTTCCAGTATGAATATAAGATCCCACCAAGCTGGGATAGTCTAACTAATCCAAAATCTAATACTGAGTACAAAAACAAGGATAGTACTAGAAAGATATACCTTTTGCCGCATGGAGATGTCNTGTGTCACGCCCCGAGACCATTGGAGCCGCTGATCCAATATAAAATCGGACAGCATCTCCCTGTCCGGCGGACAATTTACACATACACACAACACACGCAGTTTATAAATTGGCCTCAGGCCTCAAAACAGATATATATAAAGCATAAATGATGAAACACTCTATACTGGAAATATAAACTCACCTGAGCTGCCCCCTGGGCAGGTGCGTAGCAAAACCACAAGCACAAAGTCCAACAGAGGACTCAAAAGTACAATACCGTACGAATAAATCCAATACAAGCCCACGATATATGAAACGAATACAAAACGTAGACTATGCTATCAAAGAAAACAAAACCAGCGGAAGCATCCATCCAAATGGAGTGGGGACCCAGGACTGGCAACTGGGCTCCTCCGGCGAGCTATCAACCTGAAAACAAAAATATTACGACGGGTGGTGAGTCCAAGTGGACTCGCGGGTATATAGAAAGATATGCATGGCTGAAAAGTAGCTAAAGCAGCTATATAGAAACAACAGGATACAGTCTCCATAATAATATCAGAAGCATGCATAACTGAAATAATAAAGGACTGTACATACCAGAAATCAGTCTATCATGATCATAATAGGACTCGTACCATACGAGCAAGTGCAGGGACAACAAACCATACCAAAAGTACATCCTGTATGTGCATGTCAAACAAGTGCAGCAAGTAAATGCAGCAAACACAATCAATGCACAAATGCATCATATGCACATGATGCAATGTCATGGTCACCCCTAACTCCAGTCAAGCCACCGAGACAGGCGATACTGTGTCGGCCGAGTGGGTAGAGCGGTGACACTGTCAGCACTCTGCCATCACTGCTCCTGAGTGACCGAGAGGACAGGATGCTGGTGGAGCTATCGCTCCGCCCCATGTATATATGGGGGAGATATCTCTCTCATCTTCTCTGGTCTATGGGAAGAGAAGGGATCTCTGCCTGCTACCACGCTCCGAAACCACTACTCCTGAGCGAACGAGCGGAGCAGTACAGAGCAAATGCACACACCCAGCGGTATCCACTAACCCATGAGTGGTCGTGTGTGCATATCATGTGTCGGGAGACGATTAGGCTTAACCACAAGGGAGTCGCTGATCGCCGGCATGCAACAGTACAAATATGGTGCATGACTAACACATGCAACCCCTACCAGGTCATCGACACATAACTTAACCTATCATGTACAGGTCATATGTATGCATCAAAACCCAATCAATCCTATATCCAGATACACGTGCAAGTATGAATAAAATCAACCAATGCAGATATCAGGTGACATACCACAATAACCCAATCAGTCCATATCTATACACACGTGCAAGTATGACCAGAATAAACCAATGCAACCATACAATGGTATGCTAATCTATATCCACATACTCATGCTCATACCAATGCTATACAGAGTCAGATAACAAATAAACGAGACTGTATAGAAGTAAATGTAGATCATATCCAAGGTCAAGCATAAGTATCAAGCAGGATAACAAAACGGTAGCAGATAAAGGTCAATATCAGCCTACTGCATAAATAACTAGCCATGCATAAAGATAAAGTGGATCTACAGATACAAGCAAGAAGTACCTGCCTCCAAGAGTGGAAGTCTGTATCAAATGAGATAGAACCACCCGTCAATAATCCGCAACAGTAAATCCAAGTCAAGTTCCTGTATCAAGGATATATATATTGGATTAGCTATCACACAGAAATGGTAACTAGCTAATAAATCCTTAAACCATGCTCGGGTTAACCTAACCCTTTCCTTTCCATTTAATTACCTCCAATTAAATGAAAGGTTTGTAATTACTCCGCGTAATTAAGGTTTAGGTTTATTTCCAATTCAACCCCATCAAGATTAGGTTATTAGGTTTGAGTCCTTTATTACTGATTAATCCCTAATTAAACCAAATTATCACAATCAGGTTCAACTTAGGTTTAATCTAACCCTAACCTAACCCAGAACACAGATCCATATCCAAACATCAATTCAAAATAATTTCTCAAACCCGGACCTGATGAATCTATGCAAGTGTGGAGCTCAATTAGATGGAGACCGAAATCCCAACAACCCCAAATGGAACTCACTACAGCTACTCCATCACAGGGCAATAAACAGAGCTAATAAGTAAAGAAAGACATCTCCTTACCTGAGCTCAAGCAGGTCTCCACAGCAAAAGCTCCCGATCGCACAGGAAAATGGCACACACCAACCAGAAACAAATGCCCAAGTTTCAACAGCAATCCCAAGAAGAAGGAGTTGCTACAACAACCAAATCACACTCCAATTCCCTAATCCCCAACTGAATAAAAGTTTCAATCAAAGAAAACATAAGGAGCTAAAACCATCAACTCATCCCTTACCAAATCTCAATTTAGCTCATTTAGGCAGAAACAAAATCTAACAGACCAGAGTATAAGTTTGAGTCACCTCACACGGCAGAATTGGTGAGCAACATAGAGAGATGGCACAGGACAACCAAAGTAACCCAAATCCAAGCTTCAGCAGCTAATCCGTCCTCTTGGCAACTACACTGAACGCCATCCCTACCCAACACACGACAACAATCCCTCAAAAATTCAATATCCTTAATATCAATCCAAATACTTGAAACCTTACCTGGAATGATACCAGCGAGTTCCACCACCTCAGAGTTGGCTAGATCCAGATGGAGATACCCCTTCCACAAACCCTTCACCTATCGCTAGCAGCTATTCCGGCAACACCAATAGCCAAGATGCTTCGATCGATTGAGCTCACGGACGATGATGACCCGATGGCTGAAATCGCAAGGGAAGGAAGAGATGCTCCGCAGGAAACCAAAAGAAGTGGTCGGCGAGGTTAGGATTTCTTTGCGATTAGGGCTCGCTAAAGAATGGAAGAAGAAGAGGGGATCGGCTGGAGCTTAGCTATGGCGACAGGAGAAGGGAAGGAGAACGCCCGGAGGAAATCGCCAGCGGCTAGGGTTCGCGAGAAGAAAATGGAAGGGAGGGAGGTCGGCGCTGCTGCGAGTTCGGGCTAGGGCAGCGATACGAGAGGGAGGTGAGGGTTAAATGAGTGGATTTTTGCAATTAAGCCCACTAAGATTAATTAATTACAATCTCACCCTTAACTTGAACATTTTTGGGAATCAGCCCCTTCAAGGTTTAGTTTTATTCCATTTAACTCCTTGAAATTTTGTCTAAGAGCCCGTACACCCTAGGATGTTTTCTGAAAAATTTTCTAGAGTAGAATAAAAGTGTCGGATTTAACATCCTCCCCCACTAATAAAAATTTGGTCCCCAAATTTCGATATTCACTATAGTAAACATTATCAAGAAGTATGCTGATATAAATACTGAACAGTAACTAACCATGCATACCTCAAGTGAATAGATGGGGGTGACGAGCTCGGATGACATCCTCAAGCTCCCAGGTAGCCCCCTCATCTGAGTGATGCTGCCATCTGACTTTAACCAATCAGATTGTCTTGTTCTGCAACTGACGCTCCCGGTGACCCAAAAAATCCATACCAGAATCTCCTCGTAAGATGCGTCAGACTGAAGTGGAACTGAGACATCCGACAACACGTGTGAAGGGTCTGGTACGTATCTCCTCAGCATGGATACGTGAAATACATCGTGTACACCGGTGATGGATGGTGGAAGAGCCAAACGATAAGCCACTGCCCCAACCCTCTCCAGAATCTGGAACGGGCTGATGTAACGCGGGGCAAGCTTCCCTCGAAGACCGAATCGTTTCACCCCTTTCGTGGGTGAAACTCGTAGAAATACGTGATCACCTACGGAGAACTCCAGAGGTCTCCGTCTCCGGTCAGCATAGCTCTTCTGACGATCCTGCGCTTCAGATATCCTGTGTCTGATAATACGGACTAACTCTGCCTCGTGCTGAGCTCTTTGAGGTCCTAACAGCTGGGATTCCCCAACCTCCTCCCAGAGGATGGATGTCCTACAAGGCCTACCATACAACGCCTTATACGGTGCCATCTGGATAGCCGCATGATAACTGTTGTTGTAGGTAAACTCGACGAGATGCAGATGATCCTCCCAGCTGCTTCCGAAATCCATAACACAGGCTCGCAGTAAATCCTCCAAGGTCTGGATGGTACGCTCTGACTGACCATCAGTCTGCGGATGGAAGGCGGCACTAAATCTGAGCTCGGTACCCATGGCCGTCTGCAGACTCTGCCAGAAACGTGAGGTGAAACGCGGATCTCGGTCGGAGATGATACTCAACGGTATGCCGTGTAATCTGATGATCTCTCTGCAATATAGCTCTGCTAATCTATCCAATGAATCAGTCCTCCGAATAGCTAGAAAGTGCGCAGATTTGGTCAATCGATCAACGATCACCCAAATCGCGTCAAGGCCTCGTCTGGTCCTAGGCAATCCCACCACGAAATCCATAGTAACGTGTTCCCACTTCCACTCAGGAATGGGAATACTCTGCGGTAGCCCAGCAGGTCTCTGGTGCTCTGCCTTAACCTGCTGGCATACCAGGCATCGGGCTACGAAGTCGGCAATATCCCGCTTCATTCCGTTCCACCAGTAGGAACGTCTCAGATCCCGATACATGCGGGTGGCACCTAGATGGATAGCAAATCGGGAGCGATGTGCCTCCTGTAATATCTCCTCCAAAATAGGGTGGCCCTCGGGTACGCAAAGTCTCCCGCGAAAATACAAGACACCCACATCGTCTCGTGTGAAATCAGACTGCTGCTCTGTGGCTGCTCGACTGCCGAGGAACTGCAGATGCTGATCGCTCGCCTGAGCCCCTCTGATCCTCGTCCGAATGAAAGACTGAGCAACAATGGTCGCCAGAATACGCCTCTCAGTCTGACCCTGCTCCTCTAGACCCAACTCTGAGAAACTCTGGACGATCTCGGTGACCAGAACTCGGTGGTAAGCTAGTACTCCTCTGGACTTCCTACTCAAGGCGTCAGCAACGACATTAGCTTTCCCAGGGTGGTAGCTAATGGTACAATCGTAGTCCTTCAGGAACTCCATCCACCTCCTCTGTCGGAGGTTGAGCTCCTTCTGTGTGTAAAGATACTTGAGGCTCTTATGATCCGTAAATATCTCAAAAGTAATCTCATACAGGTGATGCCTCCAGATCTTCAACGCAAAAATAATCGCTGCCAACTCTAAATCGTGAACTGGGTAGTTCTTCTCATGCTCCTTCAGCTGTCGAGAAGCATAAGACACTACCCTCCCGTGCTGCATCAGAACAGCGCCCAATCCCTGATAAGACGCATCCGTATAAAGCACAAATCCGTCCTCTCCTGATGGAAGAACGAGGACGGGTGCCGACACCAATCTCTGCTTCAGCTCCTGGAAACTAGCCTCACAAGCCTCTGACCATGTGAACTTCACGCCTTTCCTGGTAAGGCGTGTCAACGGCATAGCTATGCTCGAAAAGCCCTCAACAAATCGTCGGTAGTAGCCGGCTAATCCCAAGAAACTGCGAACCTCCTGAACCGACTTCGGTTGCTCCCAACTGGTGACAGCCTCGATCTTCTGGGGGTCTACTGAATACCACGGCTGGAAACCACGTGCCCCAGAAAACCGACTGACGATAGCCAGAATGCGCATTTGCTGAACTTCGCAAATAAGCGCTTCCGTCAGAGAGTCTCCAAAACTATGCGAAGATGCTGCGCATGCTCCTCCTCAGAATGCGAATAGATCAAGATGTCATCAATAAAGACAATCACAAACTGATCTAGATACTCCAGGAATATGCGGTTCATCAAATCCATGAATACCGCTGGAGCGTTGGTAAGCCCAAATGGCATTACCAAGAACTCATAGTGCCCATATCTAGTGCGGAACGCTGTCTTCTGAACATCTGAGTCTCTAACTCTCAGCTGATGATATCCGGACCGCAGATCAATCTTAGAATATACTGAGGTGTCTCTAAGCTGATCAAACAAATCCTCTATCCGTGGCAACGGGTACTTGTTCTTGATGGTTACTGCATTCAACTGTCGGTAGTCAATGCATAACCTCAAAGAACCGTCCTTCTTGACAAATAGAACCGGTGAACCCCAGGGAGATACGCTCGGTCTGATGAACCCTCGGTCTAATAACTCCTGGAGTTGAACTTTCAGCTCATCCAACTATTTCGGTGCCATGCGATAAGGAGCCTTAGATGCCAGCGCAGTCCCCGGAATCAGCTCTATAGTGAACTCTATCTGTCTCCTGGGAGGAAGACCCGGTAGCTCCTCTAGAAAGACATCTGGGAACTCCCGAATGACTGGAATATCCGGAAGAGAGGAACTACTGTTGTCATCCACGCTAATCATCGATAACAGATAACCCTGACAGCCTAGTGATAACAATCTCTGTGCCTGGAGTGCAGAAATAACAGATATGCCGTCGTCTCGGATGCCGGTGAAATCCCACGAGGGTTTGTCCGGAGGCCGAAAAGTGACCATCCTCGTCCGACAATCCACGGTGGCATGGTACACTATAAGCCAAACTCTGCTGAGAATGACATCGAATTCCACTATCTCGAGTACCAACAAGTCATGGAGATTCATAAATCTCAATCCACCTCTCAACACACATAAGGAAGAGGTGATATCAACTCTATCCTTTCGATAATTAGTGAATCCACAGTGAGGGTATAACCACCGAAATACCAGTGGGCATCCTTTGACCTTCTGGTCAATCCCCAATACTTTTCCGGAAGGTAAGGACACAGCTAACTTCACATCCTCTGCACTCTTGCCGGTTGTACATCCCAATGTCCCAACAAGATGATCTAGTCACATACGCTTAAGCTATGAGTCAAAATCTCTCATAAAATAGCGTAGCGATGAGCGAGTCAATCGACCATCGCCTCGAAACCCCAAACTCTTCAATTCCTCCACTCAAGGTTCAAAAACCTCTGAGGTTAACTCCTTAGCAAGAAAATAGAGACACTCTACCTCTCAAGAGTATCTCAACATAATCACAAAGTGATTCTTTATTTCATGAAGGTCATCTTCGGCATCTTCCACCCAAAGGTGGTCTAGCCTCATAAGTGATTCGCTTCAGCGCAAATCATGAGTACGAAGGTACCGCCTTGGTTATCCAAACCAAGTACATGCGGTAACCCGTAGGAGTCAAGCAATTCGCCCCACACTTTTTCGTACTAGCTCAAGTCACCCATCAAACTATACCTTCTAGGTCATCAAGCAGGTACAGGTGATCCATGATGAAAATTCCCATGAGATAGGATGTATCAATCCTCCACTAACAATGATAGCACGTAGCTAATGCTACCCTTCTACATCAATGTAAATCGTGTACCCTAAACGTGTCTTCCAAGTCCTCTAATCAGGCACGAACAACCCAAAGGTTTGAAACCCTTTGAACCACGGTAAGTCGATCCTACACTGATCGAGCAAACTACGGTAGCCGACCCTAGTTCTCGCTCAGCTAATAATAGCTGATACATGTACTATAAATAGTAAGGTCTAAGAAAACCAAAATTCTTAACCTCCAATAGGTTACCGACATATTCGACCTTAGCTTTCCGACTCAACAATCGGTGTCACTAGAGAATTTAATATTCTCTGCTCTAAGGTCTCATCCGCAACATGTTACTAATCGCTCACATGAACGATCACGAATAGGATAGATTGATAACATGTCAATCCAACTAAAACCAAATATATGAATATCTATCCATCTAGTATGAATATACAATCCCACCAAACTAGGATAATCTAACCAATCCTAACTCTAATAGTGAATACTAAAAGTAAGATAGGTCCAGAAGATATACCTCTTGCCGCCTGGAGATGTCCCGTTGCCACCAAGTCCCAGAGTACAAAACACGTCGGGAAAGCGACTCCAAAAATTCGAAATGTACTCGGGTAGACCTCGTCAAACCCGAGCTCCGACACCTACCGGGTAGGTATCAGATTTAACTCCGACAAATCCGTAAATCAAATACGCAACACAAACCTAAATCCACAAGTCCCTAAGGTATCTGGCAACCTGGACTCTGATACCAAAATAAATTGTCACGCCCCGAGACCATTGGAGCCGCTGATCCAATATAAAATCGGACAGCATCTCCCCTCTCCGGCAGACAATTTACACATACACACAACACACGCAGTTTATAAATTGGCCTCAGGCCTCAAAACAGATATATATATAAAGCACAAGATGATGAAACACTCTATACTAGAAATATAAACTCACCTGAGCTGCCCCCTGGGCAGGTCCGTAGCAAAACCACAAGCACAAAGTCCAACAGAGGACTCAAAAATACAATACCGTACGAATAAATCCAATACAAGCCCACGATATATGAAACGAATACAAAACGTAGACTATGCTATCAAAGAAAACAAAACCAGCGGAAGCATCCATTCAAATGGAGTCGTGGGGACCCGGTGAAAGATCGATGTAGGCGTGCAGAGGGGGGGTGAATGCACTTTCTTTGATCGTATTGTTCTCTACAAAGATGTTAGCGCAGCGGAAATAATATGTAAAAGAAATAACAATGCTAACAATACCAGATTTTAGTTGGTATCCACCCCGGTCGGGTGACTAATCCAACAATCCGTCGGTGGATCAAACCCCGGATAACCTCCGGCTAGAACTCGTCGCTCCTTGTGGGTGGAGAAACCTCGCCACAACACCAAGAACACTTCAAGACTACTAGCTTGCCCTATCCAAGCAAGTTTTGTCAAGAAAGATAGGAGAAAACGAGCCCCCTTAAATAGGGCTCGAATCTGAAACAACTGCTACCAGTCGACTGCCCAAATGGCAGTCAACTGGTCCCACTCAGATTCGACCGTTACATCATAACGTTCGAATTCTGCCATCCTGTTTCAGCCTATGCCAGTTGACTGGTACACACTTAAGCCTAGGGTTTCACTCCCGAGTACAAGTCTCTCTGCACTCAAACCCTCCCAGCTTAACCCCTGAGTACATACACTCATACTCAGACCCTTACCACTCAGTTGACTCTTCACCAGCAGCCTTGACTGTTGCCTTCACGCCCTCTTCATCTTCGGCCCTCGTCCCTCGGATGCGCACGCAAGCCTCCAGCTTGCCTCCATGCCACCCTTCACGTACGCCTCGAAGTCCGCGTCCCTCGGCTCATCATCTCTGCTATCCAATGGTCCCTCGGATGCGCACGCAAGCCTCCAGCTTGCCTCCATGCCATCCTTCACCTGAAGACATCAATCGAGTCCATGTGTACCTGTATACCTGCACACTCATATACACATGTGAGAACAACACAAATCCTAACTTAACCATATTGCCCACTCATCAAAACATTATGATCCTCCAGATTATCTCAGGACCGATTGCCCCAACAATCTCCCCCTTTTTGATGTGTGACAATATGTTAAGTTAGGTAAACATATAGCAATAATAATAGCAAAAACAGTTGAAATTCAAGCATATCACACAAGAGGCTACCTCCCCCTTAACCTATGCTTTCTCCCATATTTCAACCCTTATTGCTAATCCCAAGTTAGAATTAAGTTCTCCCAACTTAACTCTAAAGTCACAACCAAACCTAAGTTAAGTTTCAACCCAAACCTAACTTAACACCCTAGTTCTCCCCCTTTGACACCATCAAAAGATTGCCCCAAGCAACCCTACTCTAGGTGCCAAATAGAACTGAATCCTATTTCTGAAAAACCCTTCAGAAATCACACAAACCCATTCTGTCCACACGACCAGTCGACTGCCCCCAGGGCAGTCGACTGATACGACAACTTTCAGAATTTCAGTCGAAATTCAGAAACTGATAAAACATTCCAGAAAATCTGAAAAAATATGAAACTTTGCAAGCACAATTGTTAAGGTATTCCCTACCTTAGAAAAATTTGGTTCGTGAAAAACATCAACCGTGCTTGACTTTTGGTACAAACTCCAAAGTTCTCAAATTATGTAAACTTTGTATCAAGATTGACCTCTAATCATTGTATCCTATAGTTTGCACTTTCTATCAACTCCATTTGATATTTAAAATGATTTCCACACTCCCCTTTTTCATATAAATATTTTCATTTTGTCATATCTCTTCCCTGTTTTCAACTTGAATCTACATGATCATCCCTTTTAACATGATATCCTCTAGATTTTCAATCAAACCATATTAGATAACAATCAATATAAAATTCAAACATATCATGAACACTCATATATGACGATCATAACAGAGACCAAAATGTTTTAGCAATATACAAGCACTTAAAATTCAACACATTATCAAAATAAACCATAAACTTGATAATATAGCATAAAATCAGTGCATAATACATAAAGTCATAAGTTAACAAATAAACATCCCAATAACATCTAGGGCCAACAGGCCGGAAGTCATCCAAATCAGTACATCAGAAAATAAAGCGTTTGAGAGGTATATAAAATATCAAGACAAAACACTCTCAACACTAACACCCAACAACTGCATCCTCTGGTCAAAAATACATGTGGTCATCACCATCTGGAGGAGGAGGAGGAGGAGCAGGAGGACCCTGGTATGATAAATCTCATCGCTGCAGCATGTCATACATGGTGTCCTGCCTGGTCATGATGCCCTGGCAACACTCTGTGAGCCCCTCAACATTCCTCTGAGTCGCCGCCTGACCCTGCTGGAGGCTCCGAACATCCCCCTGGATGATATGAACATCCTCACGAAGCCCATGAACATCCTCACGATACTGAGTAAACTCCGCGCGGGTGACCAGCTCTGTAGGCTCCTCATCTGCAGCAGCTGCCTCTGGTCGCTCCCTCCAAACGAATACCCCCTGTCTAGACTCAATGGCTACCAAAGACAATTGGCGGGTGCCAATCTGATCATAGTCTTTGGACAGGTGCCTTACCTGACCACTAGTAACACGAATGCCAAAACGTAGCTGGAAGAACTCAGTCAACATGTGGCAAAAAGGCATGTATATCTTCCCATTCACACTCTGAGAAAGATGACAAATGGAAGCAAAAACATGCAGTGACACATCTATATCCAGTCGCCTTTCAAGAGCATACATCATCACCAAGTGAGGCAACCGGATCCTTGCCCTCCCCTTAGTGACAATGGGTAGGAGACACTCTACCACAATCTTGTACAGAACATGACTGGATGGACTCATGGGTTTTGCATCAAAAGATCGCTCAGATTCATGTCTATGCCTTCTGAAGTAGTGGACATGAATCTGATCAATAGTTACACCCGGGAACTCAAGTGGTTCAACAATGTTTGGAAAATAGGTATTGTGATTATTCGAGGCCCGACATTCTAGGAAACTGGCTAAAACCATTGGTGTGAAAGGAATGGTGACACCCGCTACCCTTGACTCATAAACTCTATTGTCTAGGTCAAGACAAGTCAAATTTGCAAAGAACTCCTTACACAGATCAAGATTAACATCATGTTGACAATAGACAAGTTGTTCTATGCCGAAATGAGTAATCATCTCAGTAATATGAGGTGCCTTATCTTCAAAATATGCTTTATTGAGATACCGACAGGGTAGTTGGACAAATTCATTTTCCTCGAATCTCTTTTTGCATTCTAAACTTCTAAACCTAGACTCTTTTGGGCCTTGTGAACTTGGTCGGGATGATCCTTCACCCCTTGACCTCTTAGATACAACTCTAATGAACCAAGTATGCATGCATCCCAATACAACCCCCCAAAAAGAGAAAATACCAAGAAAACACACACAAAACAACATATTAGCGTCAATGCAAAGCCTAAATGAAAAATGAACCTTAATCATCATACCTCTTTGCCCTTTGCATTGTGAGATTTTGGGAATCGCGTAGGTTGACTTGAGAAGGGGGTTTTCTACTAACCTTAGAGGTAGATCGGAGTTAGAGGAGGCCTTAGGGAAGAAGTTTAGGGCTTAGGAGAAGCTTAGGATGCAGGAGG
Organism: Boesenbergia rotunda; assembly: GCA_024364735.1. Classification (NCBI taxonomy): domain Eukaryota; kingdom Viridiplantae; phylum Streptophyta; class Magnoliopsida; order Zingiberales; family Zingiberaceae; genus Boesenbergia; species Boesenbergia rotunda. Next base: position 694,525 of record JAGFNQ010000164.1, read on the forward strand.
AGTTCAAAGGAGGTGAAAATCATCGGGAATAAGCAGCCAAAACCCTAGGTTTGGCTTTCCCGGTGCGCCGTTCCCTTTTATAAGACCCGCGTACCAGTCGACTGCTCCTGGGCCAGTCGACTGCTCCTGGGCCAGTCGACTGGTCCACGCCGTAATTACATTCCGTGGGTTTTGCCAGTTGACTGGCCTCAAGCCAGTCGACTGGCGCCTGATATTCTGAATTTTCAGATTTTCAATCCGAATTTCAGAAATGCCTAACTAATTCCATAAATTCCCAAAAATTTTGAAATCTTGTGGGAAGCTTCGTGGATCCTATATTTACTTGGGAAAAATATAATTTTAATCAAGGTCATTCCAAATCCCAAGTTTGGTACAAACTCCGAGTTTCTCTAAAAAGTATCATAAGGCTCTTCCCAAAAGTTCTAGTTTGGACATCACCTTGATGCCACTTCCCATACTTATCCATAATCCATTCATAGCATCAAGTTATATGGTATTTAGGCGTCAAAATCGATTTGTCTCAATTAAAATCCTAATTTCACCTTCTTCTTTATAATTCTCCCTTAAGTGTGCCAACTTTCTAGGATTAAGACTACCCTTAGCCTTTTAAACCTCTTGGCACACCCTATAGTCCTTTTCAATCCCCTAGAAGGAGACCACCTGAGATCCATTGACCATGGATCCCACCTTGACTTCCAGAGCTCTCTCTTGAGCTCCTAGCCCTAATTACCTCCCTTGGTAACTCTTCGGCAAGAGCTAGACCACACCGATGCTCTTCCGATGCCTCTTGACCTTCCACTATTATTCTCTTAACCTTATAGACCTTTTCCTTGGTCAAGTTCTTTTCTTTTCTTTTAAATGGCTTTTCCTTGCCATTTTTCACTTTCTCTCTACCATAGTTATAGGGCATCCTTGAATATGATACTTTATTACCATTAGCCCTTCTAGAATGGTATCCTAAACCTGACCTACCATTCCTAGGATTTTGGTTTTTTGATGTCATGTTCAATTCCTTTGACCCTTGAATTACTCTACCAAGTTTTCTTTCCAACTCATCAAGGTTTGCTCTTAAAACTTGGTTTTCCTTTTCTAATTTCCTAACCTTAGGATCACTAGACCTAATTTGATCATTTCTAGGTTTGCCTATTTTTCTAGGCATATTTCTCCCTTCCTTGGAGTTTGTTCCTTGGTTCTTGTTCCTAAAGTTCCTAGATTTATCATGAAACATTGAATTGTTGGTATTTTGGCATGCAAAAGTATTTCTATTCCTATTATGATATTTAAAACCATAAGCACGCATGGGTACACAATTGTCATTAATTCTATCACAAGCATTTTGACCATTCATGAAATAATGTGAAGCATGAGTGGAGTTAGAGGGTACCTTTCTTACCCTTGGTGCTCCCCCTTGATGAATGCTCCTCTTCCTTTGTTCTTTCTCCCATCTCCTAAGGTGCTCCATCTTCTTGAGCTTTTTACTTCTTGGACATTTTGTGTGGTAATGCCCAAGCTCCCCGCATGTGAAGCACCGAATTTTCTTTCTTTTGTTTTGAACTTCCTTATCCCTACAACCCACATTAGATTTAAATGGAATTGACTTCGGCTTAGAGATTACCTCCTTTTTACCTAGTGGGCACTTATCCTTGTAGTGCCCCTTTTTGTTGCAACCAAAGCATATAATATGCTCTTTTGATTTGGCTTTGGTGGAGGTGGAAGTCTTCTCTTGCTCTAGAGGAGATGAAAGTCTCTCCTCCCCCTCAACATTTGAATTTGTCATTTCTTCTTCTCCTTCGAATGGAATGGGTGCTTCTCCACTCACTTCTTCCACTTTTCTTGACAATTCAACTTCTTTTCCATCTTCCTTAATACTTGAGTCGATTTCCTCAAACTCTTCCACTCTTTGAGTCGATTTCCTCAAACTCTTCCACTCTTTGAGTCGATGTAGGGTTTTTATGAATTTCTTCCAACTTATTCCACAATTCACATGCATTTGAATATTTCCCTACATTACTCAAAACATGATTAGGCAACACATTAATCAAAATATTTATTACCTTCTCATTGGCCCTAACTTGTTCTTGTTGTTCACTTGCCCAATATCTAGGGCGAAGCTTTTTGCTGTGCTTGTCCTTGGGGATTTCGAATGGGTCTTCAACGGTCATTCCACACTCTCAATCCATCCCGAGCCAATTCTTCATTCTATCTCTCCAATAGTCAAAATTCTCATGCTCGTATGATGGTGGTGAGTTGATATCGTCACCCAACTTGTCTTCCATGACCCCTTTTCCTCTAGCAAGTGCTCCCTCGGCGGTTAGTCCGATCAAGAGCGGTACTCGCTCTGATACCAACTGAAGGATCGATGTAGGCGTGCAGAGGGGGGGGTGAATGCACTTTCTTTGATCGTATTGATCTCTACAAAGATGTTAGCGCAGCGGAAATAATATGCAAAAGAAATAACAATGCTAACAATACCAGATTTTAGTTGGTATCCACCCCGGTCGGGTGACTAATCCAACAATCCGTCGGTGGATCAAACCCTGGATAACCTCCGGCTAGAACTCGTCGCTCCTTGTGGGTGGAGAAACCTCGCCACAACACCAAGAACACTTCAAGACTACTAGCTTGCCCTATCCAAGCAAGTTTCGTCAAGAAAGATAGGAGAAAACGAGCCCCCTTAAATAGGGCTCGAATCTGAAACAACTGCTACCAGTCGACTGCCCAAATGACAGTCAACTGGTCCCACTCAGATTCGACCGTTACATCATAACGTTCGAATTCTGCCAGCCTGTTTCAGCCTATGCCAGTCGACTGCCCCTGGGCCAGTCGACTGGTACACACTTAAGCCTAGGGTTTCACTCCTGAGTACAAGTCTCTCTGCACTCAAACCCTCCCGGCTTAACCCCTGAGTACATACACTCATACTCAGACCCTTACCACTCAGTTGACTCTTCACCAGCAGCCTTGACTGTTGCCTTCACGCCCTCTTCATCTTCGACCCTCGTCCCTCGGATGCGCACGCAAGCCTCCAGCTTGCCTCCATGCCACCCTTCACGTACGCCTCGAAGTCCGTGTCCCTCGGCTCATCATCTCTGCTATCCAATGGTCCCTCGGATGCGCACGCAAGCCTCCAGCTTGCCTCCATGCCATCCTTCACCTTAAGACATCAACCGAGTCCATGTGTACCTGTATACCTGCACACTCATGTACACATGTGAGAACAACACAAATCCTAACTTAACGATATTGCCCACTCATCAAAACATTATGATCCTCCAGATCATCTCAGGGCCGATTGCCCCAACACCCGGGACTGACAACTGGGCTTCTCCGACGAGCAATCAACCTGAAAACAAAAATATTACGACGGGTGGTGAGTCCAAGTGGACTCGCGGGTATATAGAAAGATATGCATGGCTGAAAAGTAGCTAAAGCAGCTATATAGAAACAACAGGATACAGTCTTCATAATAATATTAGAAGCATGCATAACTGAAATAATAAAGGAATGTACATACCAGAAATCAGTCTATCGTGATCATAATAGGACACGTATCATACGAGCAAGTGTAGGGTCAACAAACCATATCAAAAGTACCTCCTGTATGTGCATGTCAAACAAGTGCAGCAAGTAAATGTAGCAAACACAATCAATGCACAAATGCATCATATGCACATGATGCAATGTCATGGTCACCCCCTATCTCCAGTCAAGCCACCGAGACAGGCGATACTGTGTCGGCTGAGTGGGTAGGGCAGTGACACTGTCCGCACTCTGCCATCACTGCTCCTGAGTGACCAAGAGGACAGGATGCTGGTGGAGCTATCGCTCCGCCCCATGTATATATGGGGGAGATATCTCTCTCATCTTCTCTGGTCTATGAGAAGAGAAGGGATCTCTGTGTGCTACCACGCTCCGAAACCACTACCCCTGAGCAGACGAGCGGAGCACTATAGAGCAAATGCACACACCCAGCGGTATCCACTAACCCATGAGTGGCCGTGTGTGCATATCATGTGCCGGAAGACGATTAGGCTCAACCACAAGGGAGTCGCTGATCGCCGGCATGCAACAGTACAGGTATGGTGCATGACTAACACATGCAACCCCTACCAGGTCATCGACACATAACTCAACCTACCATGTACAGGTCATATGTATGTATCATAACCCAATCAATCCTATATCCAGATACACGTGCAAGTATGAATAAAACCAACCAATGTAGATATCAAGTGACATACCACAATAACCCAATCAGTCCATATCTAAACACACGTGCAAGTATGACCAGAATCAACCAATGCAACCATACAATGGTATGCTAATCTCTATCCACATACTCATGCTCATACCAATGCTATACAGAGTCAGATAACAAATAAACGAGACTGTATAGAAGTAAATGTAGATCATATCCAAGGTCAAGCATAAGTATCAAGCAGGATAACAAAACGGTAGCAGATAAAGGTCAATATCAGCCTATTGCATAAATAACTAGCCATGCATAAAGATAAAGTGGATCTACAGATACAAGCAAGAAGTACCTGCCTCCAAGAGTGGAAGTCTGTATCAAATGAGATAGAACCACCCGTCAATAATCCGCAACAGTAAATCCAAGTCAAGTCCCTGTATCAAGGATATATATATTGAATTAGCTATCACACAGAAATGGTAACTAGCTAATAAATCCTTAAACCATGCTCGGGTTAACTTAACCCTTTCCTTTCCATTTAATTGCCTCCAATTAAATGAAAGGTTTGTAATTACTCCGCGTAATTAAGGTTTAGGTTTATTTCCAATTCAACCCCATCAAGATTAGGTTATTAGGTTTGAGTCCTTTATTACTGATTAATCCCTAATTAAACCAAATTATCACAATCAGGTTCAACTTAGGTTTAATCTAACCCTAACCTAACCCAGATCACAGATCCATATCCAAACATCAAATTCAAAATAATTTCTCAAACCCGGACCTGATGAATCTATGCAAGTGTGGAGCTCAATTAGATGGAGACCAAAATCCCAACAACCCCAAATGGAACTCACTACAGCTACTCCATCACAGGGCAATAAACAGAGCTAATAAGTAAAGAAAGACATCTCCTTACCTGAGCTCAAGCATGTCTCCACAGCAAAAGCTCCCGATCGCACAGGAAAATGACACACGCCAACCAGAAACAAATGCCTAAGTTTCAACAGCAATCCCAAGAAGAAGGAGTTGCTACAACAACCAAATCACACTCCAATTCGCTAATCCCCCACTGAATAAAAGTTTCAATCAAAGAAAACATAAGGAGCTAAAACCATCAACTCATTGTTGGGAACCAGATGGCTAGAGAGGGGGGGGGTGAATATAGCCAATCTCTTTGATTTTAAACACTTATCAAGATTTCTGCACTCAACTTATCAGTAGCACAGTGGAAGAAGCAAAGGAAAACGAAGCAGTGCAATAAACTAAAAACAGAAATGAAAGCAAACAAAGACAGCTACCAAGATCGCTAACAAGAGGGTTTACAAGGTTTGGGGATAACTTGCCCTACTCCTTGGCGTGCCCTTAAGGTGGGCGATCCCTTGATTGTCGGCAGATCAAGCCCCGGTGTTCACCGGATATAACGCAACCTCCTTCTCGGTGGAGAAACCTCTCCACAGCGTTTCAAACAAGGATATATATTTAAACTTAATAAAACACAGAGAATACTCTTATTCAGCACCTAGCAAGGACAAGAACACAACGAGCTTATCCCGAGCTCCACCCAGCGACGATCTCACGCAAGGACTCCCTCCTTCGTGTCTTCTCACTGTTGGACTCCAAGCTCCTTGTTCTTTCCTCCCAGCACTCACGTAAGAGTTGGTTGCTTCTCGATTGCAGTTGCTTGCTCAGAGTGATGAAGACTTCAGGAACACAGCAAGCAAGTTGTGGAGAAAACACAAAGCGCAGCAAGAACTTCAGCAAGCTCAACTCAGAAAACTGTCGAACACTTTTTTTTCAGCCGAAGTCTTCTTCTCCTTTTGTTTCTCCACCAAGCATCAGATGACACCATCCCTGCAGCTCCCAGCTGCTCATCTGCCAACGCCAGCTACCACTGAGCTATCCCTGGACTCCCTGAGCTTCCCTCAGCCAAGCTCCAGTCTCAGCTCCTGTCTGCAGCTCGGCCGTTGCAACCTGAGATGGAAAAACGGACAAACCTGCTCCAAGGAAAGCTCTCCATTGACCCTCCTTGAGTGTTTGAATCCTCCCTTGTCACTTGCAGCTTAATCAGACTGTTAGAGCAGTAAATCACACAGTAAATCAAATATCAGAGGCAAACAGCAGTGAATCGGATATGGTCAGACGCGATCAGAGCGTCTGACAGTGCAATTTGAATTAAAGTGATCGGTCACCGGACCGATCCAGGGCTTGTGGGTCGGTCACCAGACCGATCCACTGCTTCGCTGGGATTCCCAGCTCTCGCGACTATACACGCCTGATCGGTCATCAGACCGATCAGAGTGAAGCCTGATCGGTCACCAGACCGATCAGAGTGAAGCCTGATCGGTCACTTAGACCGATCAGGACAAATGAACAGTAATTCTGTAATCAGATTCTAAGTCCCTGATCGGTCACTGGACCGATCCAGGGTCTGATCAGGAGGAGAACTCACTCACTGTTCGCTCCCTGATCGGTCACCAGACCGATCAGGAGCAAGTCAGTGAGGAAGCTGCTTGCTCCCTGATCGGTCACCAGAACGATCCACGAAGAAGCAGCGTGCCAATATCCCTGATCGGTCATCAGACCGATCCAGGGACTCACACCTAGCCCTCCAAGCTAGGGATTCATCCACCTTAGCCCTCCAAGCCAAGGATTTCACCATCTAACTCTCTAAGTTGGGAATTTGCACCTAACCCTCCAAGTTAGGACTTTTCACCTAGCCCTTCAAGCTAGGACTTTTCACCTAGCCCTCCAAGCTAGGACTTTTCACCCAACCCTTCCGAGTTAGAACTTCATCCAACCTAGCCCTCCAAGCTAGGCACCTGACCCTCCAAGCCAGGACTTTTCACCTAATTCTCCAAGTTGGGACTTTGTACCTAACCCTCCAAGTTAGGACTTTTCACCTAGCCTTCCAAGCTAGGACTTTTCACCCAACCCTTCCGAATTAGGACTTTCCAACACCTAGCCCTCCAAGCTAGGATTTTACACACCTAACCCTCCAGGTTAGGATTTTCCAAACCCTGCCTAATCCTCGATCAGGACTTAATCATAATCATCAACCTAAACTAAAATCGGTGTCAACACCAAAACAACAATCAGGGCCAGACTGCATCAACAATCTCCCCCTTTTTGTTGTTTGACATCCCGACTTTAAGTTTAGGGATTCTCAATTAATTTTCTCAAATTTAGAATCATAGGGGAATCATGATCCTCCCCCTACAACATGATCATCCTAAACTTAACCAATCCACACTCTCTCCCTTTGTCGAACACCGAAAAGGGGCTAGACGGGCTATTAAGTTTAAAACAAACTCCCCCTCAACCCTAGGGGTATCCCAGAACAACAAAGATTCGATGGAATTATTTTCGAAGTATATGATATCATGTGGAAAAGATAGATCAAGATGAAACCATCACATACATCATATGAATCTATAACATGTTATAACGGTCATATACATCAAGTGGACATGGCATCAAAAACATAATCATGGCAATGTAGCAAGTATGCAAATAGTAGTTATTATAGCATCAACAAGTAGCAACAAACAGTAATCATGTGAGCATTTATACAAGCAACATCCTAAGCAAGATAGGCCAAATAACCTGCTAGAACAGACAAGAGTCAGGACGTACACATCCGTCAAAAACATCAAACACGAACATAGAGCAGTCAATCGTCAGCTGGATCATCGTCTGAATCGTCAATGTATATGATATCTCCTGGTGAAGGGCCACTGGGAGATGCACCATCAGGAAATGTATGATGATGCCACTCTTCATACCATCTGTCCTGGAATGAGCGCATCTCAGAGACATCAGAGGCTAGAGCATCGAGACGACGATCGAAAGACTGACACTCTGAGCGGACCTCTTGTCGCCAGAGCTCGGAGATATGCAACTCATGCTCCATCATCCGCTCTATCTCCGCAACCTGCCAGCGTAGATCAGGGGCCCACTCATCGTAGTTGGCAGTAGCAGCTGGCGGCTCCTGGTCATGAGCCGCTCTCTGTAGCTCTCCCTCACGTCTGCGATCCTTCCACCTAAGCCCCTGGGGCCCGAGAATAATACCGGACTGAGCAAGCATGCGGCGGTCCAGACGGCAGTCCTGGCGAACCATGGGCACAATGCAGCCCTGTGAAACGTCGATGCCAACCGACTCCAGCCAGGCAGTGATGATATGGCCGAATGACATATAGACTGACTGGGAGGACGGCATACTGTGGACGATGATAGAGAAATAGACCGAAGCCACAGGGTCAAAGTCTAACTGCTGATGCATCCTGTAGAGCATCAAGCAGTGGGATGTGTTGGGACCGGGTGCATGTTGACATGGATACGGGTTCGTAATTTTAAAATTTAATTACGTGCAGCGGAAGGTTTAGCATAAATAATTTCTCAAATTATTTTAACCACGTATCTAGCATGCAACCTTATGTTCTGGAGACATGATCATACGTTTAAAATTTTGCAGAAAGTAAACTAATTTACTTAATACCTCGTGTAACTCGTAGAAAGGGACGAGATCCAACTGTAGCGTCCCTTGGAAGCTCCGCCTCTATTCGCGTCCACGCCGAGTTTTCTTCGGGATGACTTCGCAAAGCCACGAGTTTCGTGCCGACAAGAACTACTAGATTCTCCAAAGGCACGACAAGAATACCAAGAGAGAGATGAAAAACTAACCACCAAACGAAGAACGGAATCAAGATTTCGGGAGGAAGGAAGGAGTCGCGCCCGCTTCTTCTTCTTCTTCGGCTTCTTCTTGGTGGTGGAAGCTCACGGCAAAGGGGAAGGGTTCTAGGGCCGGCGGCACTAGAAGAGGGAGAGGGAGAGAAGGAGAGAGAGAGAGGCTAGGCAAGAATCCTTGATCTCTTGGATTAATTTCCAAGCCTTGCCTTGGTACCTTTATATAGTAGCCTCTTAATCGCCAAGTCTCCTTTTAACGGAATAAATTTTCATAAGAAATTTATCTTATAAATTTTTCTATGAATTATTCCATTATGCAAAGTTTTTATTATAATTTAATTTACAATAAAAACAACCATGTCTCCCTTTTCTTATGGAAAGAAATTTCTTTATATAAACTTTTTTATATAAATTTCTTTATATAAATTTCTTCAGATAAATTTCTTTATCATGGTAAATCAATCTATTATTGATTTTATAAAATAAAATAAACCAATCCATGGTTCATTTTAATTTCCATGAAAAATAAATCCGTTTATATAAATTTCTTTATATAAATTTCTTTATCATGGTAAATCAATCTATTATTGATTTTATAAAATAAAATAAACCAATCCATGGTTCATTTTAATTTCCATGAAAAATAAATCCGTTTATATAAATTTCTTTATATAAATTTCTTTATCATGGTAAATCAATCTATTATTGATTTTATAAAATAAAATAAACCAATCCATGGTTCATTTTAATTTCCATGAAAAATAAATCCGTTTATATAAATTTCTTTATCCATAATTTTATAAAACAAACCACGCGTGGTTTATTTTATAATTTGAACCAAACAATTTGGTTCTCCCCTTTTATTGTGGCCGGCCAAACAAAGAGGTGGGGACCCTCTTTGGCCGGCCAAACCCAAGCCGAAACCGTACGAATTAAACTCATTTAATTCGTCCAATAAGTCTTTAAAAGACTTAGCCATTTTATGCTTCCGATGCGTCTCTGAAAAATTCAGATTCGGCTTATCTCTCTTGATCGGAAAATCCAATTTTCAACTCGTTTTAAATCCCTCAGATCACTCGTAGTGCGTGTGACTAAATAGGCTTTCGATTTATATTGGCCGTCTATAATTAACCAATTATAGAATGATCATGAGTGGCACCTAGTAGTACATCATGATCCCCAATTAATCGAAAGATCAACGGTTGACCTCAGAAACTATTCTGAAACCCTTCAGCAGCTATAATGAATCGTGCCCCATTCCCTTCACCATCTTATACCCATTTGGTTTAGGACATGGTCTATGTGTGTCAGTCCCCACTAGGCTGACTACGTCACACCTAGCCCAAGGAACGTTTTCTCGTCCTATGGATTCTAATTACTCTCATGTATCTAAGAGATTCATACTCTAAACATGTCATGCTCTGGCCAGAGGCTTCGAGTAACAATCCGATGATAGGCCTTGGGTATACATCTCCTCGTAAGGAGTGGTGAATCCTTTGTAGGCTGTTCAAACATCTTCGGGCACTTCGGCTTATACCCAATCATCCTGGGTCCACACCTCCTTGGAGATGCTTGCTTAAGATGTCAAAGTATAAGTCTTCATGACCAAGATGACTTGAACACCGCAAGTCAAAGGAACATCGCACTTAAACTGCAGTAAGAACTTCATTGACATGTCTATATGTAGACTACCATATGAAGTTTTACAGCCAGTCACTCCAATGAACTAGTTCCCTTAACTAGCATTCATGTTTATCTCCTGACATCCCAATGTCACCAGCCAGTGAGAATCAGCTGATTAGAGAATAACCCATGCTAGTCTCAACAGAATTGATAGTGTCCGTATTTATCAATTCATCGACTAGGGACAATTTCAATACTTCACAATTGCACATGTAGAGATAATCACTAGTTCTGAATTCATCACAAATTCTCTCATGCTGTGAATTGTATTGCGGACATTCAGTAAATGAGTTTAAGATCTCAATCAAATACACAAACATGTATACTCAAATAGTGAATATTCATTTATTAAAATAAATGATTACATTCATAAGACAATTGCCTTAGGACACTTCTCTCACAATACTAACAAACTCCCACTTGGCCTAATGCCAATCGCTACGGTATCCAATACCACAGGCTCTAACATGACCCTCAAACTTGCTTTGAGGCAAGACCTTAGTTAAAGGATCCGCTACATTCCTTTCAGTAGGAATTTTCTCAATTTGTATATCATTCCTAGTTATAATCTCTCTGATCAGATGATAGCGGCGAATAACATGTTTGGATCGCTGATGAGACCTTGGTTCCTTTGCTTGTGTAATAGCTCCATTGTTGTCGCAGTAAACCGGCACTGCTTCATCAATGGTTGGAACCACACCAAGTTCTGAGACAAACTTCTTGACCAGACTGCTTCCTTTGCTGCTTCCGAAGCTGTAATATATTCCTCTTCCGTGGTGGAATCCGCTACGGTGTCTTGTTTGGAACTTTTCCAACTTATTGCGCCTCCATTCAAAGTAAATACGTATCCAGACTGAGATTTGGAGTCATCCTTATCTGTCTGGAAACTGGCATCTGTATACCCACGTATTACCATATTTCCTTCTCCATATATTAGGAACACATCCTTAGTTCTTCTTAAGTACTTAAGGATTGTCTTGACAGCCGCCCAATGATCTATTCCTGGATCAGACTGGTATCTGCTCGTGACGCTCAGAGCATACGATACATCGGGCCTAGTACATAACATAGCATACATGATAGATCCTATCACGGATGCATAAGGAATCTTATTCATGCAAATCCTCTCGTCTTCTGTGCGCGGACACATAGACTTTGAAAGGTTGATCCCATGCCTGATGGGAAGGTAACCTTTCTTGGATTCCGACATGCTAAACCTTTTTAGCACTCGGTCTATATATGTAGACTACGAAAGACCAAGCAACCGTTTTGATCTATCTCTATAGATTCTAATCCCAAGGATATAGGTTGCTTCTCCCAGGTCTTTCATGGAGAAAGTTTTGGACAACCAAATTTTAACCGACTGTAAGACTGATATATCGTTTCCTATAAGTAATATGTCATCGACATATAATACTAGGAATACGACTGCACTCCCACTAACCTTCTTGTACACACAAGGTTCGTCAGGATTTTGTGAGAAATCAAACTCTTTGATTGTCTCATCAAAACGGATGTTCCAGCTCCTGGATGCTTGCTTCAGTCCATATATGGATCGTCGAAGCTTGTATATTTTGGTTTTATCAACCGATGTGAAACCTTCAGGTTGTATCATGTATACATCCTCAAGCAGGTTTCCATTAAGGAAAGCTGTTTTCACATCCATTTGCCATATCTCATAATCATAATGAGCTGCTATGGCTAGGAGCATCCGAATGGATTTAAGCATAGCTACTGGCGAATAGGTTTCGTCATAATCAATTCCTTGTTTCTGACGATATCCTTTTGCCACTAATCTAGCCTTAAAGGTAACAACATTACCTTCCATGTCGGTTTTCTTCTTGAAAACCTACTTGCACCCTATGGGCTTAATCCCTTTAGGTGAGTTAACCAAGTCCCATACTTGATTTTCGTACATGGAATCCATTTCCGACTTCATGGCTTCAAGCCATTTGTCCCTTTCTGAACTTTTCAGAACATCTTCATAACTGATAGGTTCATCATTGCTTATGAGTAACACGTCGTTCGATTCACTTATGAGAAATCCGTATCTCTCTGGAATATTGCGTGTCCTATCAGACCCACGAAGAGGTGGTGTTGTTTTAGGTTCAACTGATAGCTCATCATTATGAGTTATTGGTTGTGGGTCTAGACTAGGTGTCTCTGTAATGTCTATTGGAGTTTCTTGAACTTCATTAAGTTCAATGCCACTCCCACTGTTTTCTTGTAAAAGAAATTCTTTTTCCAGAAACACAGCATGCCTTGAAACAAACACCTTTTGTTCCAAGGGATGATAGAATTGGTAACCCTTCGTTTCCTTAGGGTATCCAATAAATAGACATTTATCAGACTTAGCATCCAATTTGTCTGATACAGTCCACTTCACATAAGCAGGACAACCCCATATTTTAAGGTGAGTTAAATGAGGTTTCTTACTATTCCACGTCTCATATGGAGTAGTAGAGACTACCTTGGTCGGGACTCTGTTTAGCAAGTAAACAGTTGTCTTAAGTGCATAGCCCCAAAAGGATTTTGGAAGAGTTGCATGGTTCATCATAGATCTAACCATGTCCATCAAGGTTCGGTTACCCCTCTCAGATACACCATTATGCTGTGGTGTATATGGCGGAGTCTATTGAGACAATATCCCATTGTCCCTAAGATAATCTTGAAACTCTTGACTTAAGTATTCACCACCCCGATCGGATCGAAGTATCTTAATACTTTTGCCAAGCTGTTTCTCTACTTCATTTCTAAACTCTTTGAATTTCTCAAAAGCTTCAGATTTGTGTTTCATCAAGAACACATACCCGAATCGTGAGTGATCATCGATAAAGGTAATGAAGTAGCTATAGCCTCCTTATGCAAGAGTTGACATTGGTCCACATACATCAGTATGTATTAGACCAAGCAATTCTCCCACTGGATTACCTTTTCCGGAAAAGGGTAATTTGGCCATCTTGCCTTTTAAGCATGATTCGCATGTATCAAATGAACTGGGTTCAAATGATTCCAGAATTCCACATCGGTGTAATTTGGTCATGCGTTTCTTACTTACATGGCCAAGACGACAATGCCACGTATAGGAGTCTATTTGATTATCTATTCGAGCACGTTTGTTGCTAACTTCGATATTGAAAACGTCACCGGATAAATCTAACATGTAGATACCATTGCACAAAGTTCTGGTCCCATAAAGAACACCATTTAAAGTTATGTAACAACAATTGTTACTAAAAGTTAAATGATAACCCTTTTCATTGAAGCATGAAATAGATACAATGTTCTTTATTAATGAAGGAACAAAATAGCAATTATCCAATTCTAAGACACGTCCAGTAGGGAGCTTTAGCAAATATGTTCCGATGGCAACAGCAGCAATCTTTGTTTCATTTCCAACTCGCAGATTCGCTTCTCCCTTGACGAGTCTTCATCTATTCCTTAGCCCCTGTATGTCATTACATATATGTGAGCTACACCCAGTATCAAGTACCCATGTGGTTGAGCGTCTCGCGAAATCACTAAATATGTATCCCCTAGATTTTCTTAAGCATAATTAGAAGCAAATGAAAAGAAATTACCTAAGGTTGTCAATTCTCAAAAATCTAAGCTCTATGGATTAGTATCTCGTCCTTAAATCAACAACTTAGCCTTTTCATCCATCATGAGTCATTGAGATGAATTTAACTCACTAGCCTTTCAAGGAAAATTTTGGTGGCTCTCTCCTTAAGTTCTAAGTTGATGATGGAAGTGGAGCTCACTCAAACACACATGCTTCTTGCACTACCATAAGCTTGCTTATTGTCTACTCTCCACCATTATTCATGATTAGGATCAACATCTACAAAAACAACTAAAAGCATGGAAAATGGTAAGAAATGGAGTAAAAATCAAGGAAATGGAAAAATTGATAAAGTGGAAGACTTGAGTGCTCAAGGATGTTTCCAATGAACTCTGCCCTCTTGACAGTCCTCTAGTGAATTCAAAAGTGTGATGGAGTAAACTTTTGCCTTGCCCTTCAAAAATTCAATGAAAAGTCCTCACTAGTCCCTTTGTGCCAATTGTCTACCTTGCGTGCCATCTTGCTTCTTTCTTCTCTTTTCTGATTTTTTTTCTTTCTTTCTCCTTCTCTAGTGAAATCAGAATGATGGTGGAACAAATCTTCAATTTTGGATGAGATTATCCTCACTAATTGCATGGTGCCGAAACTCAATGGTGTGCCACTTGGTTTCTTTTGTTTCTTTTTCTCTTTTTTTTTTTCCGAACTCTTCTCTCTCTTTTTTTCTTTTCAGATCAGATTTGTATCAAAGATCATATGATATCAAGTGAAATAGATACTCAACATAAAATTTTCACTCAACAACCCTTGTAACTCCCTCTTGATACACTTCACCTTTGTTGGCACACTACTTTCACTTCTTCTTCTTTCTTTTTTTTTCAGATTCCAGCTCCACTTCAGATTCATGGCAATTCTCTGATCTCTCAAAACAATTAGCATCAATAGTATTTGCATCAATTGATAGTGGAAAGTTTAAGTGTCCCCCTCGAAAATGGTTGAGTAGCAAGTCAATTTCCGGCCACTGCACAAGCATAACTCTGCTGCCCTTTTCAGAAATTTTGATCTCTGGTCAGCAATTCTTGCATTGATTTCAATTCAGATTAGTTTGTTTAATTTCAGTAGCTCCAAATTCAACACTCGGCAGATTACATGCTCATAATGCAATGCAGTGCAGTTTTTTTTTCTTTCAGCCTTTGGTCAGCCTTTCAAATTCTGTTTCTGATCTGGAACTCTTAGTAGCCGCAACTTCTTTCAGTTCTGATCAGCAGTGGATGTTCTCATCACCTTTGATGCATTTTCATACTTAATGCCTTGATTCATAGCCTCGGAAAATCTAATTTCAGCTTCAACTTGACACAAATCTGTTTGAATGGAAACATTCCATTCTGATTTTTCTGCTTCAGCTGCATTTTCAGCTCAACTCTTCAACATTTCTGATCTCAACAGCAAAAGACAGCAACATTTCAGCTTCTAGCAGATTGTTCCTGATTTCTATAGCACAGATCAGTTCCTTCTCAATTGCAGATTCAACTCACAGATTTTTCCATTTTTGGCACAGATTGTTTCTTAGCTCCAGGTTTTCTCAGCTTGTGTCAGCTTCTGTCAGATTTACAGCCTCTCAATTCAGACTTAAACAAAGGGCTGTTAACAATTCTTGGTCCACATCATTTCCGATCCAAGTTAGCTCCTCAAAAATTTTTTTTCTTTCTTCACTTTGGCAAATAAAGTTTCATTTGCGTGCCACTTTAAACTTGGATTTGCAGATTTTTTTTTCATTCTTTCATTGCATGCCACTTGGATCTTCAAAGTATGATAAGGAATTTAGATGCTCCAATTGCTTCCATCTCTCTTGCTCATTCTTGGCACATGGAATTGCAAAAAAAATTTTTTTTTACTTGAAATGCCTCTTTGATACCAAATCTTTCCAAAACACTAGTCACTCCCCCACACTTAAATCTTTGTTCGTCTCGGGCAAAATAGTATTAAGAAACAACCCAAACAAATAAATCCATAGAAAAATGGGGTTAAGAGTAGGAATAAGGAAAGACAAATAGAATAGACATGATTAGTGCCAAAAATTGACATGTAAGAGTAAACAAATTTATTAGCTTCTATAAATGTGATCCAATAATTGAAATATGGCTTAGAAAGAACCTAAGTAAGTTCTAGAGCACAATGACATATGTGTATCACAAAAGTAAGACTAATTCTCACTAGGCAAAAATAACTCATCTCAAGTCCTCAATTAAGAATCTAAAGCAAAGTAGTACTCAAGCATCCAAGATTTCATCTATGAGTTCAAACCCTAAGTTTTAACAACCAAATTTAATTTATTTTCAAAGAGATTCTAACATGCTATGGAGATAACCTAGAGGGATACATTTATTCCTAATCATGCAAGAAAAAGTGACAAAAGAAATAACAAGGTATTTACAATGACTCCTAGTCATTCTACTCTACTCATGCATTTATTAGCAAGGACTTAATTTAAAGGAAAATTCTAGAAGGCATAAAAATGAAACATGTAATAAAAGAAAATACAAGAAAGAACAATCTCCCCTTTATTTCTGGTGGGCAGAGTCTATCCAGAAGTAGCCTCCATCTTGGTAGTGGAGGAACATAGGTGGCTGAGAGAATTCGGACTCCCCCACACTTGAACTTTACAAAAATATGCTCCGGTGGTCGAAGGCGATTTAGGTTCAGAATCCATTGAAGGAATGGAGTGCTTCGAATTAAAGTAAAATCATCTCCTCCTTCTTTATGCCTTTTAGAAGTCCTTCCAGGAGGTTGAAGTCTGTTCAGATGGAGCACCCACTCCTGAAGTCTTCTAGACCCTGCAAAACAATGTAATACCTCTCTCAAGCGTGAAGGGTATGAAGGAAATAAAATAATATCAGTCTCTGCTTGAAATGTATCCAAAACTGCATCATATCCAATTACATCAATTCTTGGTGCCTCAATAAATTTTTCACAATTATTTTCTACAAAAAATGCATCCTGAAATTTATCACAAATAATAAAATCAATCCTTGGCACTTCAATAGAAATTTCACAATTATTTTCTACCAAGGATGTATCAAGCAATGTATCACAGCCAATGAAATCAATTTTAGGTGCCTCAATGAATTTTTCACAATTATTTTCAGCAGAAGATATATCAAGAGACTCATCACAATAATCAACAATACTAGGCACTTCTAAAAATTTTTCACACTCAGCATTGGCATCTGATTTATCACAACATGCTTCATTTTTAGCAAATTCAACACTAGGTGCCTCTAGGGATTTTTCACAATCAAATTCTACAAGAGATGCATCCCTAAGTATATCACAAACAATAAAATCAGTTTGAGGTACCTCTATGTAATTTTCAGAAAAATTAGGAGGAGTATTTACCTGATCGTGCTGAAAAATACCTGGAGGTTCTACAAAAGTAGATGTATCCGTATTCTCCTCCTGGTCAAGTAATTGCTCCACTTCAGGTTCAAGTTCTGGTGGACACTCAACTAAAACAGGTGATCCTTGGGTTCTTGCTTCCACCATGCAAGTCCCTACACTTTCTGGTTCATCCTCTGAATCTTCTAATGTACCAGTAATTTGTGGTGGTTCCTGGGGCTTAGTGCAATCCCCTACACCTATGGAATCATCTCCCATGCATGTTCCCTCAACCATTCCTGTATCAACCAAATTAGAAAAATTAGGATCATTAACAACTAAATCATCACAAGATAAAAGTATAGAATGATCCTGTAAAGTTTCAGAATTGAATTCAAAACTATCACAAGCCCTGCTATTAATCTCCTCCAATGTCTCTAAATCAGTAGGAATGGGTGATTCCTGGGGCTCAGTGCAATCCCCTACACCTGTAGATTCATCTAATTATCCTGATCTTTGGGCTTTTATCTGATTCCATTGATCAACCAATTTTGCAAGACGTTGTTGTTGTTGTTGAAAAATTTGTTGTTGTTGTTGTTGAAAATTTTGCTGTTGTTGTAGGACTTGTTGCAACATCTCCATCATCCTTTGTTGTTGAGCCTCACTCCAATCAGGATTCTCAAAACCTCCTGGGTTAGTGTGGACCTCTTGTTGGTCTTGAAATGTAACATAAGGCTGCTGAAGACCAAGAGTAGGCTGTGCATTCTGAAATGAAGACTATGAGGGCTGATCAAATGGTTGAATAGGCTGATTAAACTGCTGAAAACTTGGTTCACAATTAGGTGGAGATTGCTGAAAATTATGGTTCTGAAATTGAAAACTCTGAAATGGAGGCTGAAAATTCTGATCGTTTTGTGGAAAATATTGCTGTGAAGGTTGTGATCCACTCTGATTTTGATATTGGTTGGGCTGAATTGGTTGGAACCCTTGCTGAAATTTTTGACTTGGTTGAAAATCTTGCTGAAATTGTTGAAATTGTGGCTAAAAGGATGGTTGAACTAGCTGAGAATTACCGCCCTGAAAAATCTGGTTTTGAAGTGGACATTGCTGTAGTGAGGACTGAAATGGAACGGGCTGGAAACTCTGATTTTGTTGCTGGAAATTCTGGTTGCAAGGTTGAAATTGCTGTGGAAATTGATATGGTTGTTGGAAATTCAAATTATCTTGGTACCCTTGCTGAATTCCTTGAAAAGATGATTGATTTTGTTGATAGGGTGGCTGAAATTGGGGCTGGAATTGCTGAATTGTTTGCTCAAAACCCTGGAATTGTGGCTGCCCGTTCTGATTTTGTGGCTGGAAATTTGGTTGATTTTGCTGAAAATTTTGGAAAGGCTGAAAAAACTGATTTGTTGACTGAAATTGATCATTTGGGTGCTGAAAATTCTGGAATTGTGGTTGAAATTGCTGTAGTGGCTGATTGAAAGGTTGGTTCTGCTGAAACTGTGGACATGGCTGCTGGTAAGTAGATGAGAACATTTTGAACTGGCAGTCCTGTCACAAAACAAACACGAAAAATGGCAACAACCGTATACAAAAAATAAAGCACAAGAAAATAGAATCAAATGATATGCCCATAAATACACAAGCAAAAATCAAACAAATCAACTAGTTGCTTCCCCGGCAACGACGCCAAAAATTTGATGGACCCGAAATACTAGGTTAAGTTGTCACGAAATGTGTGGGTCCATCAGAATTTAGAATTTATAAATGTGCTGGAAACCCTTTTTGCAATCAAAATATGAAAACATAGTAAAGGGGCCACAGGTCGTATTTTTCCTGGGGACTAGTTGATGTTGTGTGATTCGAGCTTGTATTTATGTGTCGCTAATATTTTTGGGGTTTCAAGTAAAATGTGGGTTTGGATTGTAAACAGAAATGCAATCACAACAGAAATGAGAAAAACTTAACCCAAATGAACTAATCAAGAAGTTGGCACTAAAGGACTCAACTAATGGTAAACCGAATCAAACAAGGTATGTAACCACTTTTTGAAAACAAATCTAAATTCAAATGCAAACAAACACTAAGCTGAGAAATAGAGGCAGTGATGGCAATTTTCGGAAACAAACAATTTAATACAATTGCTAACTCTGAAGTGCAAAGATCAAACTACAAACAACTCAACACAAACTAGATGCAATTTTGATGGAAGCAAGCAAATGCAAGGGACTGTTCAGAAATGGCCAAATGCAATGCTAGATGAATTCAAACTCAATCCCACACCAAAAGACAGGTTGATTCCTGCTGCAAGCAGTGCCCAAATCAGCTTGGCACGCAAGGGAATCCTTGTGCCAAAGCCAATGCTTCCGTGCCAAGGGTGAGGCTGATCAATGCAATTTGGAAAACAAGTTTCCAATGAAGATGTTTGCAGAAGTAAATGCAGAATTTCAGACCACGTTCCAATCAATTCAATCAAGCTAAAACCTGAAATGAACTTGCAAGGGATAAATGCAGAATTGCAGAAATGCAGGGATGGCTAGCAAAAATTCAGAAACTGACGTGGAAGCTAAAACCAAACAAAATAACTAAATTCGATTGCAACAGAATGCTAATTCAAATCTCACTGATACTCTTCAGCCTATTCAAACCAAGGAATGCAGAATTTCAGAATCTAACTGCAGAAATTCAGACAGCTAATGCAGAATTGTTGCGCAAGTAAACATAAATGAGATGCAGAATTACTGAGCTAAACAAAAACTAAGAAATGAAACTAAAAGTGAACAACTTAGTTCAACTAAATTAAAACACTAGATGCGAAATTAGCTAAAGGATTCAAAGCTTCAGAGAAATGCAGAACAGAAAACTGATACGCAGCTAAAAACAGGGAATTCTGAGACAAACTGATACGCAAGGAGTTAAGCAAGAAATAAACTGAAATTAAGTCTAAAAATCACTAACAAGCTAGCTAACTAATGAAAGTACAGATTTGAACCACTAATGAAAACAGAAACAATGCAAAACTGAAACTAAGGTAGCTGATACAACAATTCAGAAACAGAACTTGAAGTGCAGAAATGAAATTACAGCTAGAAACATGAAATTAACTAGCTAAACTACTCTTCAACCCTTCCCGAGCTCAAAATCTCTTTGTTCGTCAAGCAAAGGCTGGCCTCGAACCCCTAAGCTCAGCAAACCAATTGGAAAATAGCTCAGTCGGTCGAATCTACTCAAACTGCATCAGCTGGGAAAATCCAATCCGAATCCCTTCGATCTCAGTTAAATGGATGGCGATGATGATTCGAGGATCATCTGAGCTCACCTGAGAACCCCTACAAGCAGCTCAGATGATCAGAAATGGCTTGTGGCTGAGATTCGAGTGATCGGACCACATAGCTACCAAAACCCTCAAACAAACTCTGTCCGGATGAAACTTGAGCTGAATTCTCCACCCAAGCTATCTTCAATGATCCAGATGATGAACCAAGGTCGAGATTGAGGTGGTCGTGCCTCCTTGGATGAAAAACTTGCAAGCAAAACGAAGAGAAAACGAAGAAGCTACTGTTGCGGCGAAGACGCGACAAGGAGAAGGCTGTGGCGAATTTTCCTTAAGTAATTAGAAATGAATGACCCAGATTAATTTGAGGAAATCCAACGGCTGATCTTGCTCTGATTTGATCCAAACTTTGATGATGATGATCAGGGGTCAAGATCTGCCTTGTGGTAGCTCGGATCCTCCAGATTTACAACGGATGGTCCAGATCACCCTAATCTTTGAATGGACGATCTAGAGCCCTCCTAGCTTGATCCAACGGTTGATTGAGCTCTGATTGGGATGAAACCTTCAGATCTTGATTAGAGTGCTTGATCAACCCTAACCCTAGCTCGGATTGTTTCAGATGGTTCCGGATAGCTCCGATCTAGCCGCTTTTGAATCGGACGACCCAGATTACTCCAAAGCTTGATAACTCGATCCGGGTCCACTTCCGACTCAAGTTTGACCCAGATTGCCCTAGGTCCATGAACCTTTCATGCCTACAAAAATAGATAAAAAATTTAGTGGCCAAATAATCCAAATATGTGTAAATTTGCAATTAAGTCCAAAATAAGAGGAAGTTCTAAAACCTAGGGTAATTTCACAATTAAGCAATAAAAACATAGGTCAAACATGGATTTTAGCAATTAAATAATCAACAAAATGGTACTTATTAGGGAGCTTTAGCAAATATGTTCCGATGGCAACAGCAGCAATCTTTGTTTAATTTCCAACTCGCAGATTCGCTTCTCCCTTGACGAGTCTTCTTCTATTCCTTAGCCCCTGTATGTCATTACATATATGTGAGCTACACCCAGTATCAAGTACCCAGGTGGTTGAGGAAATAGAGTAACATTCAATAACGAAGATGCCTGAAGAGGATGGGGCATCAGATGCCTTCTTCTTCAAGGACTCAAGATAAACCTTGCAGTTTCTTCGCCAGTGGCCCTCCTTGCCACAATGATGGCAAGTGCATTTTGGTGCTTTTTCAATCCTTTTGTCCTTAGTTAACTTATTGGTGTCCAAAATGGAACGCAAATTCAGAGAAGACATGATCGAGTGATTATCCTAGAAATACAAATTAAGCTTATGTGAGAAGAATGATAAAGAATGCATCAACATACATTAATTAAATCCTATTTATTTTTCGAATTGAATAACCTTTTTTATCAATTCGGGAGATCGTAGGAACATCTCCAAATAGGTCGATATCCAACCATAGATAAGAACAACCATGGCTGTGGCCATCAAGTTATTCTTGGCTATGAAGGTAGGTAATTATACCGATTACATATCACATATATGTAACTATCACTTTATGCTATCAACTAATTGAATGTTTGCATAAATCATTGGGTTGTTAACTCATTAACAAGTATGGAACATTATACATAGCACCCAACTGCACCTCTCTTTACATCGACCTTGGCTGTGGCACAACAAATCGATGCTCCAAGCTTAAGGCTGACCCATTAATCAAGAAATAGTTTTAATATGGTTGGAGCTCATTCAACCGTTTAGTCAGGCTTGGATGTGTCCAACAACCAACACTAAGGATTGACCTCTGACTCCAACTATATTAATCATAAACTAATTCCATGGTTTGAACATGTCGAGGTTCAAGGCGGGCATGAATGTGTCCATCAACCCAAACGAGAAACAAAACTCCGGTTCTAACCATATTAATGGAAGGTGTTGGCCTTAATATTTTGTAAGGGGTTTTGGGTCTCATCCTTTTCTTTTAAGCACATTCATGATATATAATTATGTCATGTTCTAACGATTTCCTTAATAAAGTATGTATGTGACTTAATTTATCAAGTCTCATTAATTAAATTAGGAACCGGATTTCCTAATTCTAATTTCACACTTTATTCAAGGAATTGTTTTGGGAAACAATTTCCTAAATTGTCATAATCAATTTTGGAAATAATATGTTTAAGACTTTGATTTCTCTAAATCAAATCTTATTAAATTAAGAGACAGATTCCCTTAATTCAACCACATATTATTTTTATGAAAATCTTATTTAAGGAAATATACTCTATAGGAAACAATTTTCCTAATTAATTTTGGAGACAATAATATGTAAGAGCATCACCTTATAAATCAAATAAGGAAATTATCGTTTGAGAATCACCTCAAAAATTTCCAAGATTTGATCACATATTTTATTTTTGGAAAATTAATATCAATAAATAACTTAATTTGGACGGCTCCCCGAGGATCAATCCAAAATAAGAATTTGTTGATAATATAATTTGGACGGCTCCCCGAGGCTCAATCCAAATTAAACATTTGACAATTTAAATTCAATTTAGGAAATTTAATTATAACAACTAACTTTAAATTAGACGGCTCCCCGAGGCTCAATCCAAAATAAAGAATTTTGTAAATAATTTAATTTCCAATTATGAATTCAAATGCCAATTAATATTCCCATAATTTGTCTAGACTTTCTTGAAAGAAAGTGTCCAAAATTGCGAGCTTTCCATAAATGGAAAGTTTCCAAAAATAAAAAATTTTCAGAATAATTGTAAGTTTCTGGTACAAAGAAAACTTACGTATTTCCAAAATAAGAAATTTCCAAAAATGGAAAGTTTCCAAAAATGGAAAGTTTTCACAATTATCATAAAATTTCAGAAATAGGGATATTTCAAAAGTTTGCGAAATTTCATGAGGATTTCCAAACTTTGAAATTCTTAAATCTTAAATTTACCATAATTGGAAAGTTTTCATAATTGAAAAATTTTCCAAAATTGAGATCATGACAAAGTTTTCCGCAAAACAATTATATGATTATGTTGAACACTAACCAGCTCTGATACCACTGTTGGGACCGGGTGCATGTTGACATGGATACGAGTTCGTAATTTTAAAATTTAATTACGTGCAGCGGAAGGTTTAGCATAAATAATTTCTCAAATTATTTTAACCACGTATCTAGCATACAACCTTATGTTGTGGAGACATGATCATACGTTTAAAATTTTGCAGAAAGTAAACTAATTTACTTAATACCTCGCGTAACTCGTAGAAAGGGACGAGATCCAACCGTAGCATCCCTTGGAAGCTCCGTCTCTATTCGCGTCCACGCCGAGTTTTCTTCGGGATGACTTCGCAAAGCCACGAGTTTCGTGCCGACAAGAACTACTAGATTCTCCAAAGGCACGACAAGAATACCAAGAGAGAGATGAAAAACTAACCACCAAACGAAGAACGGAATCAAGATTCTGGGAGAAAGGAAGGAGTCGCGCTCGCTTCTTCTTCTTCTTCGGCTTCTTCTTGGTGGTGGAAGCTCACGGCAAAGGGGAAGGGTTCTAGGGTCGGCGGCACTAGAAGAGGGAGAGGGAGAGAGGATAGGCAAGAATCCTTGATCTCTTGGATTAATTTCCAAGCCTTGCCTTGGTACCTTTATATAGTAGCCTCTTAATCGCCAAGTCTCCTTTTAACGGAATAAATTTTCATAAGAAATTTATCTTATAAATTTTTCTATGAATTATTCCATTATGCCAAGTTTTTATCATAATTTAATTTACAATAAAAACAACCATGTCTCCCTTTTCTTATGGAAAGAAATTTCTTTATATAAACTTCTTTATATAAATTTCTTTATATAAATTTCTTCAGATACATTTCTTTATCATGGTAAATCAATCTATTATTAATTTTATAAAATAAAATAAACCAATCCATGGTTCATTTTAATTTCCATGAAAAATAAATCCGTTTATATAAATTTCTTTATATAAATTTCTTTATCATGGTAAATCAATCTATTATTGATTTTATAAAATAAAATAAACCAATCCATGGTTCATTTTAATTTCCATAAAAAATAAATCCGTTTATATAAATTTCTTTATCCATAATTTTATAAAACAAACCACGCGCGGTTTATTTTATAATTTGAACCAAACAATTTAGTTCTCCCCTTTTATTGTGGCCGGTCAAACAAAGAGGGTGGGGACTGACAACCGCTTTTGTCGCGTTACGGTTTCAAATACAATTTAAGTACCGAATTCCTCTAAACTAATGTAGCATAGAGTAACTCGGGTCGTCTCCCAACGAATGTAGTTGGTGCAAGATAAATCTCAGGTTCGTATCTTATTGCTTTTGGGTTTTGAATATGAAATTGGGTTTTGGATTGGCACTTCAAGACTACGAAATGAATTACAGAGCAAATATGAAATCTAGTTCTAATCAAAGAAAAACAATGTAGGTAAGGAACTCTAATTTACCCTAACTACACTTGCAGAAAAGACAATAGAAACATAAGGTAAAGCATTTAAGGAACTGAGCATAAATGAAACCTAACCTAATTGCATCAAACTGAAAGACAACTACAAGAGAACATAAAGCAATCAACTAACGAAACCTTCACTAATCCAGTTGCATTCAATTAAAGGCAAAAACTTGAAGACATTGAAAGGGATAAGACGAGAAATGATTAAGCAAACGAAATTACAAGAATTTAAACCTAACTATTGGAACAAGCATTTTGTCAAACAACTTGCGAGCATGTATCAAAATAAACAAGAGTACATGCACTTTGAATTTGGGGAAAGATCCATCAATACAATCATTCAAAAACCAAACACCTAACATTTAACAATCAACACAAACAACTCAAACATCAGGCAACACTTAAATTGCAAGAATTGCTAATGGAAGGGCTGCCGAATCTGTGATGAACTGCTGGAAATGGAAGCTTTGCTTGGACTAGATCTGCTGGAAGGTGCTATGAAATCTACTGGATCTACTGGAGATGCTGAGAAGAGAACTACTGAAGTTGAATTGTTGTGATCGGAAAGAATAAAACTGCTGGAATTGGTAAACTACTGCTCGGAAGAAAATCTACTGAATTGGATGAACTGCTGAAGAAAATAAACATGTGAAACATTAAACATGCAGAAGAAGAAAAACCACGAAACATTAACTGCTGAAGAAAAGCTGTAAGAAGTTGATCGCCGGCTGCGGTGGAAGTGGATGATCGTTTTCTCTCCGAACCTCGAAAGAGAAAACTGCGGTGAAGGAAATGGATGGCGTCTCTCCGAACCCCGAAAGAGAAGCTGCTGTGAAGATGGATGGGTGCGACGGCTACGTTTGCTGAAGCTCGGAACCCCCAAAGCCTAGCTGTGGTCGCCGGTGATGAAAATGGAAGAAAGAAGGTGGTTGATCGAAGGTCGCCAGTTAGGGTTCGAACCCCGCAGCCCTAGCTGTGCGATCCTTGAGAAGAAAAGATGGTGGTGGAGCGGATGAAGTGAATCGGGAACCCCCACGACTCGGTTGATCGGAGCTCCGGCCGGCTAGGGTTCGGAACCCCCTTGCCCTAGCCTTCGGCGGCGATGAAGCGGTGGAGACGAAGAATCGCCGCGAGCCTTGCGTGTGGAGTCGATGAAGACCTAGGTCGCGCGATTCTTCCCTTTTGTCCCTGGTTGCGCGTGCTTCGATTGGTCCAGTCAAGCCAGCTTCAGCCCAGCCAAACCAGAGCTTGAGTTCAGTCCAGTCACTGTCCGGTTCAGCCTAGCAATTTGGTTCAGCCAGCCTCTGCTGCATTTTGGCTCAGCCAGCCTCTGCTGCATTTTGGCTCAGCATTTGAGTTCAACTAAACCTGAGTTCGGCCCAGCAGCTTGAGTTGAATCAGCTTCAGCAAATGGGTTCAGCCAAATCAGTTCACTTGATTCAGTCCAATCCAGCTCTTGGGTTCAGTCCTAGGTTCGGTTCAGTCAAGCCAATTGAGTTCAATCAATGGTTCAGTCCAGTTAGCCTTGGTTCAGCCAGCCCAAACCACAGTTAACCCAGCTCAGCCATGAATTCACAGCTCATTAGCAACGGACGGCTGAGATCGATTCGGCTTCATCCAACGGTCGGATCTCTTCAGATCTGAACCAAACTTCACATATCCCAATCAATGGTCCTGATCTATCTATCCCCAGCTCGGATTAACCAGATCAGTGGCGGATGGTCCAGATCTTCCCTTTTCTTGAATGGATGGTCTAGAACATCTCGAGCTTGATCCGACGGTCAGATCTCTTTCGATCTGGCTGAAATTTTCAGATCTTGATCTCTGGCCATGATTTATTCTATCTTGGATTCGGATCGACCAGAAGTTGACCGATGGCTCAGATCTAACCGTTTTCTGGAATGGACGGCTCCTATTAATCCGATGGTTGATCCTTTTGATCTGGATCCAATCCTGACTCAAGTTTGACCCAATTTGATCTAGGTCCATGATCAATTGAAGCCTACAAAATAATATCCAAATTTAGTGCCAAAAATATCCCAAATATACAAAGATTAGAATTAAAAGCCAAAATGAAGGGAATACATGAAACCTAATAAAATTGCAAACTTAAGCATATAAAATATGGATCAAACATGGATTTAAGAGCCTAAAATAATCAACAAAAATGGTGGTTATCAGGGACCCTCTTTGGCCGGCCAAACCCAAGCCGAAACCGTACGAATTAAACTCATTTAATTCGTCCAATAAGTCTTCAAAAGACTTAGCCATTTTATGCTTCCGATGCGTCTCTGAAAAATTCAGATTCGACTTATCTCTCTTGATCAGAAAATCCAATTTTCAACTCGTTTTAAATCCCTCGGATCACTCGTAGTGCGTGTGACTAAATAAGCTTTCGATTTATGTTGGCCGTCTATAATTAACCAATTATAGAACGATCATGAGTGACACCTAGTAGTATATCATGATCCCCAATTAATCGAAAGATCAACGGTTGACCTCAGAAACTATTCTGAAACCCTTCAGCAGCTATAATGAATCGTGCCCCATTCCCTTCACCATCTTATACCCACTTGGTTTAGGACATGGTCTATGTGTGTCAATCTCCACTAGGCTGACTACGTCACACCTAGCCCAAGTAACGTTTTCTCGTCCTATGGATTCTAATTACTCTCATGTATCTAAGAGATTCATACTCTGAACATGTCATGCTCTGGCCAGAGGCTTCGAGTAACAATCCGACGATAGGCCTTGGGTATACATCTCCTCGCAAGGAGTGGTGAATCCTTTGTAGGCTGTTCAAACATCTTCGGGCACTTCGGCTTATACCCAATCATCCTGGGTCCACACCTCCTTGGAGATGCTTGCTTAAGATGTCAAAGTATAAGTCTTCATGACCAAGATGACTTGAACACCGCAAGTCAAAGGAACATCGCATTTAAGCTGCAGTAAGAACTTCATTGACATGTCTATATGTAGACTACCATATGAAGTTTTACAGCCAGTCACTCCAATGAACTAGTTCCCTTAACTAGCATTCATGTTTATCTCCGGACATCCCA